>PVJI01000648.1:0-94602 GCA_004026765.1 Micronycteris hirsuta
GAAACAAAATAGAACCAGAGACATTGAAGTTTAGAACATTCAGGCAGTAACCAGAGGGGAAGGGGAAGGGGAGAAGGGGGACAAGGGTATTCAGGAACTGCAATGAAGGACACATGGACAAAACCAAGGGGGAGGGGGGAAGCAAGGGAGGGAGGTGGGTTTGACGGGGGTGGGGTGGGGGGAGGGTAAATGCGGACAAGTGTAATTGAACAACAATAAAATAATTTAAAAAAAAAGAAAAAAAAAAGTATGAAAACTGCTGATCAAAGCTATTTGACAGGAGTAGATCAACCTTATTAATGGAATAATTCTACACTCAATGTCTTTTTTATATAACTGAGTTATAAACTTTTGATTTTATGACAAGATCAAAGATAGATACATTTGGCATGTTTCAGGAGATTTGATAATATTAACTCATCTTGTTTTATGGTTCACACCAATTTTCTTAAATAATTTGCTATAGAAATTATCAAATGATTTGGATAATAGAAAATTACATAGTTTTATATAAAAGATGTCCAAAATACTGAAATTCTGAAATTTTGTATTTGTGTTATTGTTGAATTGAGTTACACATATATTCTTGAACAATTAATTTTTATCTCAATATTCTCTGTTTGCAGTTCTGCCATTTCTCATTGTACTTTGATGATGCTGTGGTTACTCATTTAACCGACAAGTATGAGTTCTGATAGAACTATATTGGAACACTTGGTGTAGGTGCGAAGCTTCTCAGAGCATCTTCTGTCCTTTGTCCTACTCTTATGTGCATAGACTAGAGCCTAGCTTCTCATCCTGATTACAGGCATATAAAATATAAAAAAGAAAGAGACCTGTAGGCAGGTCTACCCTAAGGAGCAGGCTCCGCTCTAGCTTTCTTATTATGATGACAAGCTAAACAATATGGAGAAGAGGAAGGCAAGGTAGGGCTTGAACACCAGACTGATCCAAACCTGGATGAGGGCAGATAAGTCAGCAGTGGTCCTGGTGGACTCAGGGGATGTCCCTGATTCTGAGCAATGACTTGGATAACTTCCCTCAGTGGGAGCTTAGAGGCATTGGTCGGCCAGGGAAAGAGGTAGAATCTTCTTCCTAAGTTCTATCAATTTCCACAGAGTTTCTCTGTTCTGTTTAAAATGTGTCTCATGTGTGATTATATGGCTCATACATCCAGTCATTCAAACAAAGAAGTAGTGAACAAGGGCATGAACTTCAGTTTGGATTTAAACATTGGTCTTGAGTCCCTTAACCCCTCTGGGTTTCATTTCCCTCACTTAAAAGATTGAGATAAGCCATGCGATTCATATGATTGTTGAGTCATTTAAATCATGTTACAAGGTTTATAACATTTAGCTCAGCTTTTGGCACATAGAAAATACTCAGTGTGTGGTAACCATTATTGTAATGCATATAAAAAGTTTTATCTAAAAATCCATACTCAGCATAGTATTTATTCATTTTCCCAAAAATCTAAAGTTCCCAAATGTGTTCTGGATAATACTACCCCTAGACGATAAGCGGTATGAGGATAAATAAATTTTTAAAAAGTGTTAAATTGAATTCTCCCTTTCTGAAGATTTACCTTAGCTTGTCAGAGGGTCGCAAAAGCCTTGAGGTAAGAAAATAACTTTGTTTAAACCAGAATTTTCCAAACATATTTGAACACAAAGCCACTTATAAAAATAACCTCCATTACCTTTCTTACAAAACTTGTGTTCTTCAGAAAATGTTTTGGAAAATATCACCTATAACAAAAAGAGTTCCCTACGTAAAATCAAAACAGCAACATGAGAATCATATTCTTTCCCCATTTTCTCGTGCTGTTCCATTTGAACTTAATGGTACGCTCTGGGAGGTGGGCTTGGAAAACAGAGTAAGGAAACAAGCTGCAGTTTTCTGACTCCGGACTAAGTGATACAGCTAATCAGTGGTAGAAACAAGATTTACAACAAGATGTTCTAACATTTAGGACAGAATCTTCTCTCCTAAATGTATTAGTCAGATGTCTGGTGTGTGCTCTCAATAATTTCTGTGTGAAAGCATTGGGGTCAGACCTTTACAACAATATTGTAATTTCCCACAGAGGGAACCGAACTCACTGCTCCCCTACTCTGTGCTCCTCCTGTCACATACGTTGTCTCTGCAGGGCCAGACAGCGTGAACAAGCAGGTGAACAGGCATTGTGAAGACAGCATGCTTGAACTCCGAACACTTTTACATATGATGGACTCAGCCTCTCAAAATCCAAAGGACGTGCATGATTTTTATTTAAATATTTTAAAAAATCAGTTCTACAATTTCTCCAGCATGACAACCTACAGGTAGAAGGGCAATAACGATGACTATCATGCTATTCACATTCATAGAGAGCCCCTGCTCTATTTACCGCATGTTGTAGAAACTGAACTCGACTCTGGTGAATAAGGAATCACAGGGAAGCCTCCCATGACAAACAACCATAATGGTGCATAACTTAAAGCAAGCAATGCGGTGGGCCAATGTCAGACTCACTGAGAATTTCTTGGTTCAGTGTTACTGTGATTTGGTCTGAAGTTTCTGAAGCTGTGGCAACAGCAAAACAGGATCTCCAAACCTTGATAGAGGCTGCAAAAGACCTCATGCAATACCATTCACTTTCAGAGATGTTAGTTGTTTTACTTTGACTTCCTTGCTCCTAACTGTAAGCTGAGGATGTTAGTATCACTTTACAGGAGTTTAGATAAAATTTACAGGAACCTGTAAGTGGCATTGTACTCAATAAAGAGGAGGCATTAAGGTTTTTTGTTTGTGTTTGTTTTTGTTTTTATTAGAACCCAGTGAGGTCATTTCTATATTTGCCACTTAATACATAAAGTTAAGTAAAGGTCAGAGAGGTCAAAGAATGGACTTCAAATCATGCAGCTATTAAGAAGTGAACCTAGGAATTCAACTAGATCTTATGATTCTAAGGAAATCCTACTTCCCCGTGATACCTTCCCTTATTCATTTTTTTTAAAGTATGTTTTTTTTTAAGATTTTATTTATTTTTAGAGAGAGAGGAAGGGAGGGAGAAAGCGAGGGAGAGAAACAGCAATGTATGGTTGCCTCTCACATGGCCCTCACTGGGGACCTGGTCTGAAACCCAGGCATGTGCCCTGACCGGGAATCGAACCGGGACCCTCTGGTTCCCAGCCCGCGCTCAGTCCACTGAGCTACACCAACCAGACTCTTCCCTTATTCATTTTTAAATCATGAGGAACTAGGCTCAGTTGGCATGTTTCTCAACTCCATAGTTCTACAAAGACTCTCTTCCTTGTACAGTGTCAATGAGCAATCACACTTAAACACGGTGCAGGGGCCATATCATCATCACTCCTTTCTCCAAAAGAGATCTTGTACCAGTGTGGCTGCTGTGGCCTGAAAATGAGACCCCACCCATGCATTGGGCATCTTACTCTACTCTGACCACAGTGGTTCCACAGTATAATAAAACTCAGGAGTAGATCTTGAGAGGGAAACAGGAATCGATTAGTTTTTATGTGCTGACTGCTATGGGAATTTCTGAGTTTCACAAATAAAAGTACAAATTATTTTTAAAAAATTGTTGCAAAAGCTTTCTTTATTCAGATGATTGATTGATGGATCCAATGTCACACACAGACACTTGGAACTGAAACACTTACTTGCACAACTTTGTCCTTGGCTTCTGTATGGGAATAGTCACCTACCACTGGTAACAGAGATGGGCATGAACATTAACAGAGCATGGAGCAGTCTGTCCTTACACTCCATGCTCTACAAATTGAGTCAAACTGTTCCTGTGAAAATAAATTTTGTCATTTTTCTTTTACTATTGATTTTGTATAACTAGTTTAACATGGCCAACAAAAATATGATGTAATGATTTTTAGCGCTTGGATTTACTAGAGGTAATGAATGAATGAATTCATTTATAAGTTGAGAATTATATGGATCTCTGCCATTTGGAGGCTAAATTTTAAGTCCTTCACGTAATAAATGTGTGTAGGTGGCCTATGATAGGAAAGGTATTAGGGATAAAATAATGAGAAATATATACATGGTCCCTACCCATAAGGAATTTATTATTTTATAGCCCAGATAGATATTAATAAGCATAAAAATAAGTGCCTGGAGGAAACATATGAACACTGTGAAAGAAGGGGAGAATCTAAGCAAGTTTGGAGGGTTAGAGATAATGTCAATGAAAAAGTGACTTTGATATAAAATGAGAATAAGTCAGAGTTAATGAAATAAAGCCATGGGGAAGAACTTGGCTGACAGGGTACTTGAAGCCTCTTAAAAACAAAAAGAGTACAGCGCACAGAGAAGACTGAGTGAGGCTGTTATGATTGGGGTTAAGAGGGAAAGGTGATCTTGATGTGTGATGAGAACTGGGAAAGTGAGGAGAGACAGGAACTTGTAGACCACAGTGAGGATTTTATCTAAGTGAGGTGCAATGGCCACGGTGTTTCAATCACACATTGTTTTGCTCAAAATATGTAATCAATTTGTTTTCCAATCAGTTAGCTTTAATTAAAATGTCATTATTATAATTATTATAAGAATAATTATATCCCTGGCTGGTGTAGCTCAGTGGATTGAGCGCGGGCTGGGAACCAGAAGGTCCTGGTTCGATTCCCAGTCGGGGCACATGCCTGGGTTGTGGGCCAGGTCCCCGATGAGGGCCATGTGAGAGGCAACCATACATTGCTCTTTCTCCCTCCCTTCTCCTCTCTCTGAAAATAAATAAATAAAATCTAAAAAAAAAAAAAAAACCTAAGTAAAAAGAAATTAAAAAAAAGATAATTATAATTAATTATTATAAAAATGATACTTATTAAATTGCATACAATCTGCTAGATTACCCATGCAACTAATATATTATTTTTTTCATATGAAGCCCAGTTTATTGATTTCTTTTTTTAATTTTATTTTTTTTGTTCAATACAGTTATTTGCATCCTCTCCCCTCCCCTCCTCCCTTCTGCTCCAGCCCCACCTTCCCCCCCAGCCTCCCTCCTCCCCCTTAGCTCTGTCCATGTGTCCTCTACAGTGATTCCTGAAAACCCTTCTCCCCATTGCCCCCTCCCCCCCTCCCCTGTCTATTGTTAGACTGTTCTTAATTTCAATGTTTCTGGTTATGTTTTGCTTGCTTTCTGCTTTTGTTGGTTATGATCCGGTTAAAGGTGAGATCATATGGTATTTGTCCCTCACCACCTGGCTTACTTCACTTAGCATAATGCTCTCCAGTTCCATCCATGCTGTTGCAAAGGGTATAAGCTCCTTCTTCCTAAAAAAATTCTTATAGCTTCCTTTTATGATTTTATTGTGGTTCAAGAATGAGAATATTTCAGGGGGATGAAGATGGTTGCAATGTAGGTGGTAGCTGAGCCCATTTGCTCAGGCACCCAACTGAGATACCTAGAGGATCTTCTGAAGAACAGAATGAGCAGCCAGTAGGATCCCAGCTGATATGAAGTTTAGAAGCCAAAGTATGCAGAGGACACTCTAAAACAGGCAGTAAGGACATTTTGTGGGCCAACGAGAAGGTCACTGGGCACTGCACCGGAGACCATGGCTGTCGAGGGAACACTGGAGGAGAGCCACATTAGTGATAGCAACTTAGCGGCTCCCCTTCCCCTCAGAGCTGGGAAGTCCCAGACCCCTGCCAGGAGATTCCTGGATGTATAAAGTCGCTAGAGGTATAAAAAGGCAGCAAGTGACATACTGCTGGCAGTGCATACTGGCTGGGGCAGTGGTCGCCAGCTGGTATAGTACCAGAGAAATTGGGTAGCCAGGTGACACTTGGAGCTGGGAGAAGAGATGAGCTGCGATTGGCCGAGACTCAGAGAGATTCTGGACTGGTCAGAGAGTTGGACTGTGTGGAAAGCGAGGTGCTTGTTAGGAGTGGCAGGCAGCACCCCATGGAACTTTTCTCAAAAGTGGAACTTAGCTCCTGTGCAGGGACCTCGCCAGTGTAGCAGCCAGGCCAGAAAAGAGGGAGAAGTGTAGGCACCATTTGCTCCCATTCAGGGCACTCGGGCGTTGATTGAAAGAGGGCAGCAGGGGCTCAGAGAGGCAGTGGCGCCCAGAGAGACTTCTTCCGGTAGGGGAATGAGCCCTCGCAGGCATGCACAGTGTCCAGGCCAACAAAGAAGGAAGAGGGTGGGCGGGATTTGCTCCCACTCAGTGAACCTCATGGACTGTCAAAGGGGTGCAAAATGAGGTGGGTTATCTGTGCCAGCCTGGCAAATACGTGGTGAGTGGACAGTGCGGCCTGCACGGTACTGTGAGGGTGTGGGCTGGAAACTGGCACCTGTGGTTATTGCAGTCCAGACTGAGCCACCATCCATGGCGAACCACAGGAAAAGGGCAAGACGGAGCCTGGCCCCCCTCTGCCTGCAGGATATAGGCAGGCCTGCAAAATCAGCAGGAGGCTTTTATAAAAATGCTATTTATTTATTTTTTTTTTTCAAGATTAAGACCTGGATTATGAGAAAACCAGAGATGGATCCAGAAAGAAATCAGAAAGCAAACACCAACAGCTGAGGCAAATTTCACTTTGTTATCCTTCAGAACGTGCACTTTTTTTATATTTTTCTTCTGTTTATTTATTTTGTTTTGTTTGTTTTTATTGTTTGATTTGATTTTTTATTCTCCCTTTCTTATTCTATTTTAATTTTTCTTCTTTCACTTTACTCGTGTTCCAAATAACACACCACTCTTGATCTTTTACTTCTTATTCTTTTAATTCAGGTTACATATTTCTTATCATACTATTGTTATTCCAAATCCCACACACACCCTTTCCTGGTCTTAATCCATTTCGTCATCTTCCTGAGCTTTATTACGTTTGTTGCAAATGTTTTCTCTCATACTACGTCAAGTTTCTATCCCTTAGTCTCACTACTTCTCCTCCATCTAACCTCACATAAACTCTCTTCTTTCTTAAGTGAGCTCACAATTTTTATCCCTTCTAATAAGAGCTTTATTTCTTTTTCCCCTTTATAAGCAGTGACTAGTTGGGTGAAATATCACAGCTATTGCTGTGCTTCTCTAAAGGAACTCCTATTTGTTCACTACTTGTTTCTACTTTAAATCCCATGGAAAACTCTCCTGCTGTCTTACTCCATCTTGCCTTTGCCCTTCCCATGATCAGCTGAGTGAGGAATTTTATTTCATTGTTTTCTCTCTCTCTTTTTTTTCTTTAGTCCCTCTCTCTCAACCTGGGCTTAACTTCTTACTCTTATTAGTTTGCTTTCCCCATCCTCTCAAAATCATCTTTTTTTTACTGTAGATATTTCGGATTCATTATTCACTTTTCTACAATATTCCTATTCCCATTCTACCTTTATTAAGCTTCACTCAGCTGTTGTTGCTATTGACCCTACTGTGATTTTTCTGCCATTTTGCTTGCATTGGTGAAGTATATTTTCAATTTTACTTCAAACCTCAAAGTATACTCTTCCCTCTTCTCTTACCCCATTGTTCCAATCACCCTTTCATTTTTTACTTACATTATAAATTTTGCTCTCTCCCTTTCTTCACCTCAGTTTTTTCCAAACTCTTATCAATTCCCCTCCACTTACCACACAAAAACATTTTCTCTCTTAATTATCTCATATTCCCTTTGTCCTACCTTGTAATATTCATAATCTCACTTCACATTTACTAATCTTAGTTCAGTTGCAGTTGAGGCTGCTGATGTGGTAGGGGGGTTCTTATTTCTGGCATAAGTTTGGTTGTCTGATAATCCTGCTTTGTTAACCAACACCTGTACATCAGCATACTAGATAAGGTGGGAGTTGTGACCACCAATAAACCTGCTGGAGGGGAGAGCCCACCCACAAAGGAGCCACTAACAGGAGGCAGTAATTAAAAAATTCCCAGAACTCAAAAACCCCGCGCCAGATGGTTTCACAGGAGAATTTTACAAAACATTTAAGAAAGAGCTAACCCCTATCCTTCTCACATTATTCCAAAATATCAAGAAAAGGGAAGCCTCCAAAACTCTATTTATGATGCCAGCATCATTCCAATCCCAAAACCAGATAAAGGCACAACAAAGAAAGAAAACTACAGGCCAATATTGCTGATGAACATACATGATAAAATCCTCAACAAAATATTGGCAAACCACACCCAGCAATATGTGAAACAGATCATACACCATGATCAAGTGGGATTCGCCCCAGGAATGCAAGGATGGCACAGTATTCACAAATCAATAAATGTGATACCTCATATAAACTAGAGACAAAAATCACATGATCATATCAACAGATGCAGAAAAAGCATTTGATAAAGTACAACACCCGTTAATGATAAAAACATTTAGCAAAGATGGAGTACAGGGGGTATACTTCAACATGACAAAGTCCATATATGAAAAACATCCAGCCAACTTTATACTCAATGGGCCAAAACTAAAATATTTCCTGGTAAGATTAGGAACAAGACAAGAATGTCTACAATCACCATTTTTATTCGGCATAGTATTGGAAACCCTAGCCATAGTGTTCACACAAGCAAAGGAAATAAAAGGCATCCAAGTTGGAAAGGAGGAAGTTAAAACTGTCATTGTTTGCAGAAGACATGATAGTGTACATAGAAAACCCATAGACTCCACAAAAAACTACATAACCTAATAAGTGAATTTGGCAATGCAGCAGGATACAAACTCAATACTCAGAAATCGAAGGCATTTTTGTACACCCAAAACAAAAATCTCAAAAACAGAAATCTGGAAAAAAATACCATTTGATATAGTAACAGGAAAAATAAAGTATCTAGGAATAAATCTAACCAAGGAGGTAAAGACCAGTACTCAGAAAACTATACAACACTGATGAAAGAAAATAAGGAAGACACAAATAAATGGAAACATATACGGTATTCATAGATTGAAAGAATTAACATCACAAAAATGTCCATATGATCCAAAGTGATTTATAGATTCAATGCAATCACTATTAAAATAGCAATGACATATTTCACAGATATAGAACAGACATTTCAAAAACTTATATGGAACTGTAAATGACCCCAATTTTGACAGCAATTTTGAGAAAGAACAAGAAAGTAGGAGGGATCACCATACCTGACATCAAACTATATTACAAGGCCACTGTAATCAAAACAGTCCGGTACTGGCATAAGAGCAGACACATAGATCAATGGAACAGAACAGAGAGCCCAGAAATAAATCCAAGTCTCTAAGGTCAATTGACATTTGACCAACAGGGCAGAAGCACAAAATGGAGTAAAAATAGCCTCTTCAACAAATGGTGTTGGGAAATCTGGACAGCTACGTGCAAGAAATGAAACTCAACCACCAACTTACACCATACGCAAAAATTAACTCAAGATGGATAAAAGACTTAAATATAAGTCATAACACCATGAAAGTCTCAGAGGAAAACATAGGCAGGAAAATCTCAGATATTCCATGCTACAATATTTTCACCAATATGTCCCCTAGAGCAAGAGACATAAAGGAAAGAATAAACAAATGGGACTTCATCAAAATAAAAAGCTTCTGCATGGCTAAAGAAAACATCAGCAAAATGAAAAGGGAACCAACTGTATGGGAAAATATACTTGCCAATGATATCTCGGACAAGGGTTTGATCTCCAAAATATATAAAGAATTCACAGGACCCCACTCCAGGAAGACAAACAATCCAATTAAAAAAGGGGCAAAGGACCTGAACAGTCACTTCTCCAAGGAGGACATACAGATGGCCAGAGGCATATGAGCAGATCCTCAGCATCACTAACCATCAGAGAGATGCAAATTTAAACCACAATGAGATACCACTTCACACCAGTCAGAATGGCCATCATAAACAAATCAACAACAAGTGTTGGAGAGGTTGTGAAGAAAAGGGAACCCTAGAATACTATCAGTGGGAATGCAGACTGGTGCAGCCACTGTGGAAAACAGTATGGAATGTCCTCAGAAAACTGAAAATGGAACTATCTTTGACTTGGCAATTCCACTGCTGGGATTATACCCTAAGAATCCTAAAACACTAATTCAAAAGAACCTATGCACCCCAATGTTCATAGCAGCACAATTTACAGCAGGCAAGTGCTGGAAGCTACCTAGGCACCCATCAGCAAATGAGTGGATCAAAAAATTGTGGTACATTTACACAATGGAATACTGCACAGCAGAAATAAAGAAGGAGCTCCTACCCTTTGTGACAACATGGATGAAACTGGAATACGTTATGCTAAGTGAAGTGAACCAAGTGGTGAAAGACAAAAACTATATGATCTCGCCTATAAGTGGCACTTAATCAACAAGACAAACAAGCAAGCAAAATATAACCAGAGACATGGAAATAAAGAACAAACTGACAGTAACCAGAGGGTAGGGGGAGGCCGATAACAGGAAAGAAGGGAAAGGGTCATCAAGGAACACGTATTAAGGACCCATGGAGAAGACCAAAGGGGGGTAGGATTGAGGGTAGGAGGTGGGGGGAGTGGGGTGGGGGAGATTGGTGGGAGGAAAATGGAGACAACTGTACTTGAACAACAATAAAAAGAAAATAATTAGTACATTTCATCTTTTATTTATCTATGGATGCCTGGTATAAACACTTTTCCTAACTTTGCATTTCTCTTATTTTCAATGGTCTCTTCAATAAGAATAATTTCTGTAATAGTTATTGGCAACATCAATTTGACTTATTGAATGTTCTCTGGGCTATGAATTGGACATTCCTAGGATTTGCCTTTCCCACTGAATATAGTTACTAGGGGAAAAATAATGTAAGTTTATTTTAGAATAATAGGTAATGCTTTATAACACATTTCCACTAAGAAAGCATTTTGAGATATGTGATTTCATTTGATAGTTAACAACTCTGGGAGAAATAGTAAGTATCATAATTTCCACTTTATAGCCCAGGAAATTGAAGGTCAGAGACAAAGTTCTTTGCTAAAGGATATCCAATGGTTGGCCTATCGTGAAATATGTGTTCTGCTCCATATTTCATTCCCTTTCATTTCTCTACTAGTCTTCATACATAAATTAGAGCCCATAATACTGAATTTGTAGAAGAGCATATTACATTTTTAATGACATGTATAATTATATATTTGGAAAATTAGAAACGTCTCCATACCCCAACTTTCTAATATCAGAATTTGTGGTAGCAGAAAGTATCCAGGGAATAGAGCTTATCATTTCAAAGTAATACCTTTCCACCTTGACATTTCTTGGGTTTTCAATGATCTCCTTGAGTTATGGATGTCTTGAGCCTCAGGTTCAGGTGATATTTTTTCAAAAACTGAAAGTATAATACTTTTCCCAAGCATCTTCCTCCCTCGTTTCCATCTTAGTGTTAAATAACAATGGACCTATTCTTCCCGCAACTGAAGATTTCATCTTCTGTGATTTTGAGATCCCCTTCTAATTCTCTTTGACATATGGAATGGATTATATATTTTTTCCTTACACTGTTACTTGATGCTGTCTCTTTCCGTCTTTCCTTTTTGAAGTGACAATCTGGAGGCAGACACCATATTCACATATATTTGTGTTCTCAGAAAAGACTCCCCCCCATCCTCTCCCGTTCTGTATCTCCAACAAACTGATGGTTAGGGTTTTTCTTATCATGGCAGTATTTTCACATCTCATTGAAAAGGTTAGGATAAAATAATTGAAACAATCAATTACATCAACGCCTCATTCATACTCGGAACATCATTATAAAATGAGGAATTTTATGTTTGGGAGTTTTCTGGTTACTGGAAGGACATTCCCTTATATGCTAACGTATTTTAAAACCATCTGTAACCCAAATGCCTTCAAGCCAGTGAAGGTAGAGATATCTGAGTTTTACAGACTCCTTTACCCATCTCTGTGTATGTACCCTCTCCATTCCTGCAGTTTTTTTTCCAATTATTTCTAGGTATCTAACACCGTATTCACACTGCTCCAGTGAAAGCCGCATTCTCCTTGACCCTAATGGAAAGTCGAGTTCTCTTCAGCCCCTGGGGCTGCTTCTTTCCTGGGTGTATGGCCCCTGACCCTGCTCTACTGAACGCCAACATTTTTGCCAGATGGCGACACCATTGTGTCATTGTCCCTGTTGCACAAAATGGACTCTGCCTTCTCCCTCCTTCTTAGTCCCAGCCCCTGCCAGGCACTGCCACTCCACTAGTTCAGGTCCACTAGGGTTCTGCTGGTATTCCTTGCTGCTATTTTCAGTATTAAAATCTTTACTGCTATTTTTGCAGGGGCTCATTGAGAGCTGCCCATATACAAGGTCTAGCACAAATAATGCCCCTTTTTGTTGCAAAATCTTTCACTACAAAATCATAAGCATGTAACTCTGTAACATAACAATATCACACTCAAGCACATCATATGACATTTTAGGTGAAATGTTCAAATCAAAGCTATAAACTATTACACCTATATTATTACCCTACCAACCACAGTCAAGCAGGCCTTACTTCCGTTGGACCCTGTATTTATTGTGCCAAGGCCAAAGGGAATCTTACAATAGAATGGGAACTCTAAAACAATGATGTTTTGGTTGAGATTTGTTTTATAGTTTAGTTAAAATAACTACCTCAAGTTTTATTTGTTTGTTTTACTTCTTTGTTTTGTTGAATCTTAGGTCCAGGTCACTGATTCAATCGCTTCTATTGCTGATCTGTAGAAAGTTCTTTTCAAAGGTATTTATTTCTGCATAGATTCTTATTTTTGTTATTCATTTCCATTTCCCCTTCTCTTCATAGTCAATGATATTAATGTGGTTAGTGCACATCCTTTTGATCTTATAACTATGCTTTAAAAATGTATATTGTTATTTGAAACAAATGTCATATTGTACCACATATTACAGCACCATATATTACAGCTATTTCTTTTTTTTTTCCTTGTCACTATGCTTTCAAGTTTGTAATATGTACTTCTAGTCTGCTGCTTTTGACTACTGCATGGTACCCCAGCGTGTGTAACCACAGCATTTCGTCAATCCACTTCCAGGGATGGACTCTCAGATAGTGGCCAGCTCTACACTGTCTCAGGTAATGCTGTGATTTACCAGAGGGTTCGTGTCCCCTTACAGTCCCGTGTGTGGATTTGTTTGAGGATCGTACCTAGAAGAACTGCTGGACCACAGAGTACACAACATTATATTTAACTATGTGTTTCAGGTTGCCATCCAGAATTGCACTAGTCTACATCCACCACTACACCAGGATTTTTATCCATAGCCACACTGTATTAACATTTGGAATTATCCGGCTAAGTATTGATGTTGACTAATATTTCTGATTCTCCTCTCCTGGGAAGAAAGTAGTATATTTTCTCACCCTTTGAAGTCAGATGTGGCTATGTGACTTGCTTCAAACAATGGAGTAGGTACAGAAGTGACATGAGGTTCATACCTAAGCTGCCAGGTGAGGCTCATTTTGGGGTCAATGTGTTGTACCTACCTACATCTCTTTGTTTTGAGCTCCCTTACATGACATGCCTTCTGTTAGTAAGCTGACATTGTGGGGGCCGTCAATCACTTGCCAGACATAATTAAATAACCTTTAACCTCTATCATTAGAAATGGATTGGTCCAAAATGAGATGTCCATAACGTGCTCATATTTTTCTGCCTTTGCAGATAGAGCTTATTAAGTATTTTCTTGACAGCCCAGTCCGGTTAGAATACCAAATACTAGAGAATACTGTCTTGGAAAGATCTGCTCAAAAATTCCTGCCATGTTTAGGGCAGTGTGACTTTAAGCTAAATGAGTCCAACAACCCAACAACAGACGCTACTTGGGATTTTGCACCTGTTTTTGTACAATTTTCTGTTCTCTTTCATCCTGTCGCTGAGCAGACGCTCTTCTTCCTGTTGCCAGTGTGCTTGCTCCTCTGCTGCTTCTACTGCTGCAAACTCTGTGAAAGCAGAGGAGCGAGAGCTGTTCTCACCACCTCTGCACACTCGCTGCATGTTGTCTCATAAGATGCGCTGAATTCACCTTTTTTGTATTTATTATTTTGAATTTGATAGGATTTACAAAACATGAGAGATGAGATTACTGTCACTAGGTCTGAAACAATTGTAAATATTTCTCAAGGGATGGCTGACAGATCACCTGAAGAAGCCTGAGTGTCAAAATTGAATGAGCCAATTTTGGTTCATTAAGGATTGTTTGTGCCCCGGTACTTTGTTTTCTAAATTACTGATTGTTAATTCTGTTTCAGTTAGTTGAAGTTATACAACAAATGTGCTTTGAAATAAATGCTATTATTACATTACTAGTTTACTCTTTTTTTAATGTTTGCCTAGTCAAGAGACAAACACCTTTGAGGTTTTTGGGATAAAAAATTCTTCCAGGAAGAAAATTCGATTATATTTTCTTTCTGGGCCTATGTTCTCTTATTTATAATGTCAGAGGAAGATTAGATAAACTTTAGTCCCTTCTTTCTGAGATCCACCATTGATTTTATAATTCTATCTCAAAAGCATTTAATATTTTTGTTAAATGACCTCACATTTAAACATTTATAGATATTTTACAATACCCAGATGCCTGACTTGTAGTTTTTTAGATAAACTACCCAGATGTGTTGGCACCTAGAGTCTACTTCTTCAAAACAACAACAACTAGCTTTTGTTTTAGAAAAGGAAATTGCTTTTACAAGCACACAGCAGAATACATTTTAATGTGCAAGCAAAGGACATTTTTTTTAGATAATATTTGTTTACCCACTTGGGAACCACTGCTAATTTCATATTCTTAAATTATGAGTCATCATTTCAACAGTTGCCCTTTTCAAAGTGTCACCAGTGCATTTGTATCTGAAATCTTTTTAACAGGAGGCCAGCTAAAGGCTCAGAGGTGCTATATAAAGACAAAGTCTTTTTGTTTTACTTTTAAAAGGGTATCTTACTTTGTTTAACCTCATGTGGGGTGGCACTCAGTGAGGGACGGAGGTAGGACCATTATAGTCAAGAGCAGCTCACTGAATTAGCTCAGTTCCCACAACAGCGTATGCACCCTGCTGAGCCAGAGAATGGGGCAAAATTGGTCCCCAGGCGCCAACGACTGCGGAGAAAGGTCTGCAATATAGCTTTTAAGGTAAATGGAGGGGATGGGGAACTTTACAGGGTAAGAGTGGCCTGTTCTGACCACTAAGGGGAAAATAAGAATTCTCTCTGGGTTTAGAAATTTAACCAAGGCCAAGGCTATACTAGAACTCATTGTTGTGTTCCACTCTCAGGCTTTTCTCCACAGGACACCGCCCTGGGTTACATCTTTCATAACTCTTTTCTTTTTTACTTTATTCAGTTTAGAGCTTTGTATAGGCAACAAAAGCATTTGTTAAGAAAAATAAACATATACACTATAATAAGTAATATATGTAGTTGACGGTAGGGTATACTCGAAAAGACATGCCTTGTTTTCTGAGGCCATTCTCCATTCCCCTTCAATAAGTAGAAGAAAGCAATCTGTGGCCAGAATCACAGTAGCCACTTTCATTTAAAATGGGAGAATCTTCCTGTGAATGGAACTTTATCCCAGCTTACCTTTCCTTGGGATGTGTGCTTATTGATTTGGAGTATCTCTTACTAAGCCTACTGCTTTTTTACGGCTAGTTTCAAAGTACCACCGTCTTTAAGTGCAAAGTTGTATATTTTTACTTTGGCTGGAAGTGTTGCTTCCTTCTAATGTATTCTGCAAAAAGTGGTAGTGGATGTGAGGCTTCAGTTTTCTGTTTCTCTGAGAAACCTGAGTCTCAGTTTCTGTTGCTGGCTACATTGTCTTGTAGGTTTATTATTTCTGACGAGAATGCTATTTTAAATCTAATTTGCCTGTGAAGTTTCCACCTTATATGAATCCCCCTACTGTACAAAATATAACCACTGTTATATTTCCTTTGTACCCCTCTAGCTAGCAGAAGCTCAGAAGTAGCTCCTGAGACCTGAGGGCTTAAACCTCCCTTGTCCAATATCTTGTGAGTCACACTAATGTAATTGTTTTTCTATTGCATGGCTTCATAACATAATCCAAGTGCTTTCAGTAGCTGCTTTAAAGGCAGTGTCTGCACAACATCATATATATGGTTAAAGAATGGGAAAATCCTTAAAAAACAATGTTTTGAGTAATTTATGAGTCTATGTACCCTCTTAAGTGATTTGAGATTAGACAGAAGCTATATGTGGTAATATTTAATTTAAGATAATTGGATTTACTAAGTATAATATGGTCAAAAGGAGCGCATTCAACAATAGTTTTTCAAATGTATATGATGTTATCACTGGACATTGACAGTGATGAGCAAAACCTGGTTCTTTCTTTTAAAGAATCCAAAACTAGAAATGATGAAAAGTTACATATCTAAAAGAATTGAAGCAAGGGTTTCATCTATGGCCCTGCTTACTGCTGCATTTTGGACATCCTCTGGCCACTAGAATGAATCAACAGAGCTTATTTTGTACCGCTTGACTCGAGGTGTTAGGGCCAAAAGGGTGGGAAGGAGCAGATGCGGGCCCTCACAAGGTATTAGGTTGAGATGGAGAAGGATGGGGTTGGGCGGAGCAACTGGGACTTGTTTTCAAAGACTGGTCTCCAAGACTGGCCCCATGGATGGGAAAAAATCAATAAATGACCATTTTATCCTATTAAGAGCCTATTATATTTTAATGACATCATATGCTTCCTACTAAATCCTCTCAACACAAGAAACTTTCTCTGGTTTTTGTTCTCCTACAGTGGTTCTCAAATTACTCAAGAAAAATGACATAATTTGTCTGACACGTGAACACACTAGATTCAAAAGATAAACAGAACACTCGTAACCAAAGCACAGGATAACTTTAAGGAAAAAGTCTCTGTTCAATATTATTCAAACAATCAGAAACATGTTTCTTGTGAAAATAACTTTGTTACTTACTATTAAGAGATAATCACTTCAGCTGTACGGAGATAGGAGCTATGAGCAGGAACAGGAGAAGCTGCATTTTGTGATCATTCTATGAGACCTGTATTTACAGGCCACACACTTTCATAGCTAGGTGGAAAAAATGTGACATAGATAAATAAGGACATTATTCTGTTTCTGTTTGGGCCTCATAGTACTGTCTTGGCACATGAATAATTTACAGCTTTGGAGGAATCAACAACAGACACCAAAAGGGAATATGGTCAATGTCATATGATAGCAAAGATGAAACTTGTGAGTTCAAGTGAGAACCTCCTGAAACTCCTCCAATAGAACTAGGGGTGATCTGAAGGTATTATAACAGTCTGCTAGTTAGCAAGGGTGAGTGATATGATTATTATCACTACTAGTATGCACTGGCTGGAAAAGCCTTGTAAGACCTGCTTTATATATCTAAAAAATTAAAAGTAAGTTCCATGAGAGCAGGGACCCAGCTGGTCTTATTTATAATGACATACTAACAAGATACAGGGACGTTTGGGGAAATGACAAGTATTTCTATTTAGGCGGTGTGCTGAGTATGTGAAAAATCATTAAAATGACCAGATGGAAACAGGTCATGGAGAATGGTAAATGCCATGGCATGGAGTTGAGTTTTTCCCATATTAATCAGTAGCTGTTGAAGGTATTGGATTGGAAAGTGATAGATGAGGACTGGGTTCTTCAGTCTCCCATTTCTTTTTTTTTTTTTTTTTTAAGATTTTTTGATTTTATTTATTTTTAGAGAGAGAGGAAGGGAGGGAGACAGAGAGGGAGAGAAACAGCAATGTATGGTTACCTTTCACATGGCCCTCACAGGGAACTAGCCTGCAACCCAGGCATGTGCCCTGATGGGGAATCGAACCGGGACCCTCTGGTTCCCAGCCCGCGCTCAATCCACTGAGCTACACCAGCCAGGGCCAGTCTCCCATTTCTTATAGCATATATATTGTTTTAGCTTCACTGAAATGTACACAAGGAATTGAGTATTTCAGGCATGACAAATATACTACATTGAGAGAGATTAGCTTTTTTTTTTTCAAATCATAGTTACGAGCCCTGAAAAGAACTAATGTCCATGATCTTTGTCTTAGTAAACTGAATAGAGCTTCAGACAGTCAGCCTTTTTGTTCTGAAGTCCAAAAAGCCTTGGATTTCTATATCTTTCTAGGTATGAGTCCCTGAAGTGTGGGATTTGTTCAATGGTAGGATGTCTTAGCCAATAAGAATTGGCTGATTGGCTATTTCCAAGATGACTACAGTCAACCAATATCTGCAGAGAACAATCACAAAATAGCCTCATTAGGTAGAGGTGTACGTACAGAAACTGTTCCTATAAAGCTTCTATTCTCAAAATGAATGGGCTCAAACTTTTCAAAAAGTAAATAATAAATACAACCATCATGCAAGTTTCTACTTTTCATCAATTGACTTCGTTAACAAATTATATCTATGTTAAACATACTTACAGATAAAGCAAAAATAGATTTTCCTCTCTGTCAGTTTATTTTGTTTCATGTGTTTTTAAAAGTATCTGAATTTGTATTAATGAAATAACATTTATGTGAAAATGCATTAGTTTTTGTCAGAAAAATCAGCTGAACTGTGAAAATTCGGATGAGCTTACCACTGTGGTGTCCGCACTGGTGACACCAGTGTCACAGGAAGAAAAGGAGCTTCAGCGCTGGGCCTTACAAGTTTGGACACTTATGAACTATGGGTCTCTGGCTAAGTCATTTAACTTATCCAGGCTTCAGAATGTTACCTATAAAACAGAGATAAAATTGCCTATCAAACAGATTTTTATGATGAACAAATAAAATGTGGAAAAATACTTTGCATATTGCTTTGCTAATAGAGAATCTAGAAAAATTTAGTTGTCATTTTCTTCCCTTTCTAGTCTACATCAGAGAGCTATTTTGAAATATTTTTAAAATGAATGTTATTAGAATTTCTTTTGTCTCACTGACATTTATGCATTGTGCTATTTATTTTTTCTAACACCAAATGAATTTGAGGCAACTTACACTATCAAAAAAAGAAATCAATTATTAAAGATTGTTAAATTAAGATACAGAATAAATCTCACCACAAACATAAAAATGATATGAAATGATAACTAACACTATTCACTGCAGTTTTCAAAGTCACACACAATGTAAAAAGAAAACTCCCCTTGCTTATTTCACACTTCATTGTATTCTGTATCATTTGCTCCATTCAGAGAAGACCGTCTAATAATTCCTATGTAGCTCAATTACTTTTCTTCTACTAACATACTTTTCCTCTTCTCCAAATCTTAAGTAAAAAGCCAAGCAAAAATGCTAATCCCCTTCCTACAGATCTTCGCGGAGTCCCAGATCTAGCTGTTTCCTTTTCCTCTTCACTCCCCTAGTTCAGTCTGCAGGAGCCGTCAGGAAGCACTGTTCACGCCTGTCCCTGTTTGTGCGTTTGCCTGAACTTCTCTTCTCCCCCCTGACAAGTGTGCTGGACAGTGATGCCCACTAAAACATGGACTGGGGCATTTACTTATTCTCCCCTGCAGTACCCAGATACACATTCCTTTGTTTTGTTGGTGTTGTTTATTAATTCAATTGTACAATATGGAAATATAATACTAAGTTATATTTAAGCATCCTGACAACCAAGGGAAAAAAGAATTGTTATTTAGTTGTCTACTTATAAAGCATGGAAAAGTCATTTGGAAATATTATATATTTTATTCTGATTTCTAGGATTAATTTATCTCATAGGTCATTCTATGAAGTTTTTACATGATAATTAGACAGTAAGTGAAAACATAATGATCCAAAATATTTTAAAATGTTTGTTAAAACTGGACATCCACAAATAAAAATAAAAATGAATCTAAATGTAGATCTTACACCCTTTATAAAATTATCTTAAAATAAATTATAGACTTAAATGTAAAATGTAAAACTATAAAACTTCTCAAAGATAATATAGAAGAATATTCAGATGATGTTGAGTTTGGTGATAACTTTTTAGATACAACACCAAAGACATGATTCATGAAAGAAATCATTGATAAGCTGGACTTAATTAAAATTAAAAACTCTGCGCCCTGGCTGGTGTAGCTCAGTGGACTGAGCGAGGGCTGGGACTCAGAGGGTCCCAGTTCGATTCCCCGTCAGGGCACATGCCTGGGTTGCGGGCTGGGTCCCCAGTGAGGGCCATGTGAGAGGCAACCATACATTGCTGTTTCTCTCCCTCTCTGTCTCCCTCCCTTCCCCTCTTTCTAAAATAAATAAAATCTTAAAAAGAAATTAAAAACTCTGCAAAACATATGCCAAGAGAATTGAAAACCACAGACTTGGAAAAATATTCACAAAAGACACATTTGATTGAAAAAAAAACCTGTTATCCAAAATATATACAGTACTTTTAAAATTCAACCAGAGGAAAACATACATCTATTAAAAGATGGGCCTAATACATGAACAGACAACTCACCAAAGAAGATATACAGATGGCATATAAGGATGTGGAAAGATGCTCTACATGATGTGCCATCCAGGAAATGCAAATTAAAACAACGAGATACTGCTACACGCCTATGAGAATGCCACAAATTCACACTCGATCTTACCCAAGAGGCCGAGAGGTGACGTCAAAATCCCAGAACACTGACTGCACCAAATGCTGGAGAGGACGTGGAGCAAAAGGAACTGTCACTCATTGCTGGTGGGAATGCCACACGGTACTTTGGAAGACTTGCTTATATGTACTTATATATACATATATATATATATATATATATATATATATATATATACACACACACATATAATATATGAGATATATATACATAAAACTAAACATACTCTTACCATATGATCCAACAATAGCACTTCTTGATATTTAACCAAAGTACCTGAAAACTTATGTTCCCACAAAAACCTTCACATGGACATTTATAGCAACTGTATTTATAATTGCCAAAACTTAGAAGCAGCCAAGATGTCCTCCAGTAGCTGAAAGGATAAATAAACTGTACTACATCCAGACAATAGAATATTATTCAGCACTAAAAAGAAATGATCTCCTGAGCCATGATAGGACATGGAAAAACCTTAAATGCATATTTCTGTGTGCAAGAAGCCATTCTGAAAAGGCTGCATACTTCGTGATGCCAACTATATAACACTCTGGAAAAGGCAAAACTGTCGAGACAGACCATGTGCACATTAGTGGTGGCCAGAGGTTGGGGGTGGGGTGAGGGAAAATGAATAGGCAGAGCAGAAAGGAATTTTAGGGCAGTGAAAATATTCTGTATGATACCATAGCGATGGATTTAGGCCATTGCACATTTGTCCAAACCCAGAGAACATACAACACTTACAGTAAACCGTAATGTAAACTATGGACTTTGGGTGACTCTGCGGTATCCACGTAGGCTCATCCATTGTAGGGTCATCAATTGTACAATAACAAATGCACCCCTCTGGTAGAAGGCTGTGCCTGTGCTGCAGCAGGGGTATATGGGAGATCTCTGCATCTTCCCCTCAATTTTATTATGAACCTAAAACAGCTCTTAAAAAGTACACATACACACACAATGTTTGGGGACACTACCAATGACAACAAAGAATCTTTGCAAAGATGAATTCCTCTTTTATTACACATACTCCAATTTTAACTTCAGGAAGATGAATGACATTATTCAGCAATGTTGTGTCCTGATTATATTTCTTAACAGAGGTCAGAGCTTGGAGAATATGTGAGAGTACCTAGTTAGCTTGTCTCTTTAAATCACCCCCTGTTCAAGTCAATTTTGACAAGCCCTGATTATTTGCAGTCAGTTTGTGGTGTAACTCTCTGACAGGTGCCCAAAGCACAGATAACTGTGCTACTGATTAAAGAGCACTATGGGCGTCTTACATACCAGATGTGCAGATGGCAGAGTTTACAAAATCTTCTGGAATGTATGGAGCTCGTTTTTCATTCTTACCCAGATAAAAAGCCATGTAATTTCCAGAAAGAATAATGGTAGGGTGCAGGAGGGTAGGTGTGCCTCTGTGTGTGGGCAGGATGGGGGAACCTGGGGGGAAGCAGGGAAGGGGGAACATATTGGGACCTTTGAGTCTGCACACATATTTGTATAAAACACTAGATATCTGAGAGTTCCATGCTTCAAAGTATGAAAGAGAAGATCAGGCTCTGAAATACGACTTTCATTATATTTGAAAGAATACAAATTAGCAGTTCATTGCTTTGACAGAAAAGTATCACAGACTGACCCTGAAGTGATACAATAGCTACTTTTTAACTAACACATTTATTAGTTATAGGCAAACATGTTTAATTGGTTTTGATACTTTAGCAAGAACAAAGACCTGTAATCCATGGACTTTCTTTTCTTTTGTCCTTCTTCAGTAGTAAATGTTAGATCAGATGCTTTGAAGTGAGTGGAACTCCTGTACATACAAATTTTCCTTTGCTCCCTCCATCCTTTCTTCTTCCCTTAGGATCCACTACACTGTGCAAGATGCACGGCAGGCACACCATGATGAACAAAACCAGCGTATTCTTTACCACTTATATAGTACTAACCGATTTGCATTATTGTTAAAGTTTTGTCCTAGCCTACTAGCTCAGCAAAGGAAAATACAGGAGATGTGGGCATTCTTTTTATGGCAACAAAATCAATAGGCAAGGCTGAGGCTCCCCCATTTTAATCTCTTCCATCCCAACTCCCAGACACCCACAGAGCACAGCGGGCCTCATTAGTGCTCCTTGTTACTCAGGCTTGGTCGCCCTCCCTCCTCCCATGACCCTCTCTCCAAGGCTAGCCCTCCAACAGCTGAGGGAATTAGCAGCTTTCAAATGCAAGCTCCTCTGGGAAGATTATTTTATTTATTGCTGTATTTAAACTAAACAAACCGAAACAAACACAGAGGTACAGGAAACAATCTGGTAGTTACCAGAGGTGGGTGGAGTCGAGGATAAGCAAGGAATTAGTGAAGAGGATTAAAGTGTATAAGCTTCTGGTTAAAATAAATAAGTCATGGGGATGTATAGCATAAAATACATAGTCAATAATATTGCAATAATTTTGTATAATATGTATGGTAACTAGACTTATTGTGAAGATCATTTTGTAATATATATCAAATACTATGATGTATACCTGAAAGTAACAGGATATTGTATACTAATTAGATGTCATAAATAAATAAACAAACAAACATAAGTTTTCTAACTGATGGTTTAAATCACAGAGGCAGAATTCCGATTGCACATCCCCACAGTTCACCACCCCCCATCGTCCCCACAAAACACTCCAGGTGTGCAGAAAAGGCAGCCTCTCTTTCCCTCTGTCTCATCCAGACCTGAAACATGTGCACTATCCTCGTTCCTGTTTCTGGTGAAACCCCAAAGCCTTCCTATAAATGTGTGATGTATGCCATTACCACAAACATTTCTAGAACTTACTTTCTGCTACCTTCAATGCAAGGCCATCAATACTTAACACTTGCAGACTCAGATTACGCACATTTTCCCTTCTTAAGGCATCTTAACGTTTTACATAATAACTGAACTCTCACACAATCTTCAGAAGTAGAAGCTAGTGCCTCTCAGTCAAGGATTTTATATCTAATGAGGTGGAAATATTTGTGAATGCCTGAATTCATAACAACAGGATAATTTTCAGATAGAAACTTGTTTAGAAAAATACTTTTTAAAGTTCTTGAGAAAACATTTGTTACCAGTAGTCATGAACTAATTCAAAATAATTTCCCATTGAGTGATAGTACTATTGAGTGCCTCAAGTAGGTAAAGATGAGAATTGGGGTACCAGATCCATGACCGTGGGTACAGCACCAATAAACTGTATGCACTCAATGAAGGAGAACTAGGGAGTCATCTGGCCCTGGCAGAGATAAAATCAGCTTTGAAACACTTCAAATTCTGAAATCAGATTAAAGAGACTAGATTTCTGGATTCAGACATATGCCGCAGAGAAAGGTTATCATCTTTGGAGAAAGAACATGCTTCGTTTCTAATTTTCTTTTTCTAAATGAAATTGAAAGCTACTGGAAAGGTTTGACTGACATTTTTTATTTTATTTTTTAAATTATATTTTATTGGCTACATTATTAACAGTTGTCCCCAATTTCCCCCTCTACCCAGCAACCCCAACTCCCTCAGGCAATCCCCTCACCATGGTTTATGTCTGTGGTTCATGCATATAAGTTCCTTGGCTTCTCCATTTCCTACACTGTACTTTATACCCCCATGGCTATTCTGTAACTACCTACTCATACTTCTTAACCCCCTCACTCCTTCATCCATGCCCCTGCACTCCCCTCCTATCTGGTAACCATCAAAAGGCTCTTCAAAAAGGGAACACTAATGCACTGTTGGTGGGAATGCAGCCTGGCGCAGCCACTGTGGAAACATATGGAATTTCTTCAGAAAAATAAAAATGGAACTGCCTTTCGACCCAGCAATTCCACTGCTGGGATTATACCCTAAGAGCCCTGAAAAATCAATTCAAAAGAACCTATGCACTCCAATGTTCATAGCAGCACAATTTACAATAGCCAAGTGCTGGAAACAACCTAAGTGCCCATCTACAAATGAGTGGATCAAGAAACTGTGGTACATTTACACAATGGAATTCTATGCAGCAGAGAGGAAGAAGGAGCTTATACCCTTTGCAACAGCATGGATGGAACTGGAGAGCATTATGCTAAGTGAAGTAAGCCAGGCGGTGAGGGACAAATACCATATGATCTCACCTTTAACCGGAACATAATCAACAAAAGTAGAAAGCAAGCAAAACATGACCAGAGACATTGAAATTAAGAACAATCTAACAATAGCCAGAGCGGGGGGGTGCGGACAATGGGGAGAAGGGTTTTCAGGAACCACTATAGAGGACACATGGACAGAACCAAAGGGGAGGAGGGAGGCAGGGAAGGGAAGTGGGATTGGAGGGGGAGGGTATGCAGACAACTGTAACTGAACAACAATAAGGTAAAAAAAAAAAAAGGCTCTCCATATCTATGATTCTGTCTCCTGTCTTCTTTGTTTTTTTTTTTATTCAATTGTTGATAGATAAGTATTTTTTTTGTCATTTTATTGTTCCTAGTTTTGATCTTTTTCTTAAATAAGTCCTTTTAACATTTCATATAATAGTGGTTTGGTGATGATGAACTGCTTTAGTTTTTTCTTGTCTGGGAAGCTCTGTATCTGTCCTTCCATTTTAAATGATAGCTTTTCTGGGTAGAGCAATCTTGTCTGTAGGTCCCTGTTTTCCATGACTTTGAATATTTCTTGCCAATCCCTTCTAGCCTGCAAAGTTTCTTTGGAGAAATCAGCTGATAGTCTTATGGCAACTCCCTTGTAATTAACTAACTGTTGTCCTCTTGTTGCTTTTAAGATTTTCTCTTTATCTTTAACCTTTGGCATTTTAATTATGATGTGTCTTGGAGTAGACCTCTACACATCCATCTTGTTTGAGACTCTCTGTGTTTCCTGGACTTGCATGTCTATTTCCTTCATTAAATTGGGGAAGTTTTTTCATTATTTTTTCAAATAGATTTCCAATTCCTTGTTCTTTCTCTTCTCCTTCTGGCTCCCATATGATGCAAATGTTAGAATGCTTGAAGTTGTCTCAGAGGCTCCTTAAACTATCCTCATTTCTTTGGATTCTTTTTCTTCTTGTTGCTCTGATTGGTCGTTGTTTGCTTCCTTATGTTCTAAACCAGGGGTGTCCAACCCGTGGCCCATAGGCTGCATGTGGCTCAGGATGGCTATGAATTCAGCCCAACACAAAATCATAAATTTATTGAAAACATTATGAGAAATGTTTTGTGATTTCTCATTGCAATGTATTTCATGTGTGGCCCAAAACAACTCTTCTTCTTCCAGTGTGGCGAAGAGTTGTCAAAAGTTTGGACACCCTTGTTCTAAACCATCGGCTTGATTATTGGCTTCATCCATTCCACTGCTGTTTCCTTGTAAATTGTTTATTATTACAATTAGTATATTCTTCATTTATGACTGCATCATTTTTATGCATTTTTATCCTTACTAAGTTCCTTGACCATCCTCATAACCAGTGTTTTGAACTCTACATCTGATAGATTGCTTATCTCCATTTTGTTTAGTTCTTTTTCTGGAGTTTTGATCTTTTCTTTCATTTAGACCATGTTTCTTTGTCTCTTCATTTTGGCAGCCTCCCTATGTAGGTAAAGCTGTTATTATTCCCTGTCTTGGTAGTGTTGCCTAATGTAGTAGGTGTCCTGTAGGATCCAGTGGCACAGTATCCTCTATCACCCAAGATGGGTACCCAAGGTTCATCTTTCCTTTTGGCTAAGTACATCCTCCTCTTGGAGATGAGGCATGATTGCTGTTGGCAGGTCAATGGGAAGATTTACCCAGGCCAGTCAGCTTCAAGGATTGGCTGTGACCACTGACCACCAACCTCCACCCCCCATGGAGGATCAGCTGTACAGGGCAGGGTGGTGGTGCTCTAACATGGTCTGTAGCTGTCCACTGGGTGTACAAGCTCTGGGGTTTCCTGGTGATGCAGGCCAAGTTTAGCCACCACCTATGTTCTGCTGGGAGCCACCCTGCATGAGCTATAACGCAATCTGAGATGGGTTCTACTTACACTGGGCTTAGAGGTTCCCAAGCAAATCCAAGCTGTGAACCTAGGCTAGCTGCTGCTAATGCTGTGCCTGAGGCCACTTAGAAAGTGGTATGAGGGTGCTGGGGTCTCACTGAGGCCAAATGATGTTTATTTGAGGGTGTTTAGGAAATTATGAAGCATGAGCCAAGACCAGCAATTCATATAGTACAGCCACTGTTAATAGTTTGGGTGGGTCCATATGTTGGGTGGAATGGAGCCTCAGGGGATCTCCAGGGTGGGGCAAAATGTGTGAGCCAGGTTGATCGAATCTCAGATATGGCACCTGCCTGCCACATCTGTGGTTCTGTAGGGGAGGGTTCAGAAAAGGGACAATGGCTTCTGTCCACCTTTCTGCCTTGGAGAAAGCTGTCTCCCAGATCTTGCTTTAATGCAAGACACTTCAGTTCCTCCCTGTATGCCACTGGTACCTTTCAAGCTGCTACCCTGTGCTGGAGCTCAGAGGGAGCGAATTTGAATAAGTCCGTGTGTGGTTTCTTTAAGAGATACTGCTTCGGACTCCTGAAGTTTCTTCCACCAACTCAATCCCCCCTGGTTTTTGCAGCCAGAAGTTATGGAGACTTATCTTCCTGGCACTGGAACCCTGGGCTGGGACTCCCTGCTCTCAAGATATTTCCTCAATTTTTATCCACTATACATGGATGAGGACTCAACCCTTACCACGTCTCCACCCCTCCTACCAGTCTGGATGTGGTCTATTTAATTCCATAGTTGTCCAACTTCCATTCACCTAAATTTCTGACAGTTCTGTACAATGCTTGTTCTATAGCATAGTTGCAATTTCAATGTGGTTGTATGAGGAAGCGAGCCATATTTACCTATACTTCCATTTTGACTGGAAGTCTGCCCTGTACTTCTCTAATTATTTTTTATACAGCATGTCCAGGCCTCAGAGCAATCTGAACAAGCACAAAGGGATTGGACAGCAAAAGCCAGAATGAGAAGATGGGCTTAAGGCTTTTGCAGATGTGAGATGAAGATTTTAAATATAAATGTCAATGTTAAAGAGTTAAATAGGATTAGTGAACTTTAAGAAGAAAATTGAAAGCCAAAGAAAAAAATTTAAAAAATAAAATTATAGAAATTTTAAAATGTAATGATTAAAATGGTGAATTCTAGAGATGGGTTAAGCAGTTGACTAAACCTAAATGAAATGGAAACTAGTAAGCTGACAGAGAAGTTAAAATAAAATACACAGAATGAATCCCAGTAAGAAAACTATGACAAGTATAGATTCTAGAAAGAAAAAAAGAGAACCAACTGATAAATGATATATGTAGCTACCTGATTTATGAAAAAAGTGATAAGCAGTACAGTGAAAAGTTTGGTCTTTGCAATAAATGCTACTAACTCCCATTATATATAAGACTCAATTCTAACTTCCCACTATCCAGAAGACTCAATTCCCGATAGAGAGAAAAAGTAAATAGCTCTGATTAAATAATAATCTTTAAAAAAAGGAAATATAAGAAATAGCTTATAACCTTGAGTAGTCATAAAGTTTTTAAACAGTAAATAATTCAATATAAATAAAAAATGATAAATTGGGCTACATTAAAGTTAAAAAGCTACTTGTCAAAAGAAATCCTTTAAAAAGGAAAAAAGAAATTCATAAAGTGGAAAAAAATATTTTCATAATATTTGGCTAACCAAGGACTCATATTATAAATATATAAAGAACTTTTACAAATCAATTTCAAAGGTAACCAAATAGAATAAAAATTTGATGAATATATTGAATAGTAACCAATAGTTGTTACAAATTGTTACCAGTTGTTACAGAAAGTTGTTACAAGGTTGAATAGGCACCTCAGAATAAAGCAAAATGAATGAATAACAAGCAAAAGAAAAATTGCTTAATATATACTGTATTATTCCATTTATATAAACCGAAAAAACTAGTCAAACTAATTTTTGTGTTAGAAGTTAGAAGTGCCTGGAATGGGAATCGGTGGGGGTGCCCGAGGTTCTGGTTATATTCTGCCTCGTGATCTGCTTGCATGTGATGAGTGTGGTGGATTCACGATATCCAGAGAGCTACAGCCTTATGAATGTTTCCCTTTTCTGTATATATGATGTAATTCAATGTTTATCCAATAGTACCAAGAGGTACTATTTAAAACATGAAAATATAAAATAACTAACAAAAAATGTGTAAATCTTCTTGACTGAAAACTGCAAAAATTGAACAACACATAAATAAATGGGGAGACATAACATGTTCATGGTTTAGATGATTTCACATTGTAACATTATTTGTTTTACTCAAACTGATGATCAAAATTCTATCTCATTCCAGGTAAAATCCCAAGAAATTTTTGTGTGAAAGATGACAGACATATTCTAAAATTTATTAACAAAGGAAAATGTGCCAATGTACTCTTAAATAATAACAATGATGGAAAACTTGCTGTAATAGTTATTAAGACTATTAAAAGAGAAACTGAGACATAGTAAAAATTTTAAGAGTTTATTTAAGAAAAAAAATTGGGCTCATATGATCTAGGAATAGAAAGGAGTTCTGAGGAGCTTTACAAGACGACAGACTTTTATAAGTGTGAGGGAGTGAAAACAAGGAAGTTATACCAGGCAGAAAAGCAGTTGGTCATCACAAGATCACTTTCCTTTAGTGGGTACCAGGAGTCCATCAGGCAGGTGACCTCACGACTGCTGGCCAGGGCATCCCTGACTGACTGGTGTAAGATTCCATTTCGGAGGGGGCGGGCAAAACTGTAATTAAGTGAAGTCTTGGTTTGGTGACATGAAATTTGGTAAAGTGACTCCATTTTGGGTCTGTTGTCTTGTTTTTTAACAATTCTTCACTTTTGGTAAGATTTTCATACTAACTGAGATATGTTATAAAATACTTAAGGCATGAAAGAACAGACTGATGGTTGCCAGAGGGGAGTTGGGGTTGGAGGGCTTGGTGAAAAAAGTGAAGGGATTAAGAAGTACAGATTGGTAGTTACAAAATAGTCATAGGGACATAAAGCACAGCACAAGAAAATAGTCACTAATATTGTAATAACTATGTACGGTGCCAGGTGGGAACCGTTCTTATCAGGGAAATCGCAGGTAAAGGGTATAATCATCTGACCACTGTGCTATACACCTGCAACTAACACAAAATAATGTTAAGTGTAAACTGTAATTGAAAAATAGCATTTACATTTTAAAAAATTAAGGATAAGTGCTATTTTCAGCTACTGTTTTAGAGTTTTTGCTGAATCTCTGTGTGGTATTCACTGGTCACTTGGTGCAGGTTCACCTTCATGTTCTTTAAGTTGGTCATTGTCTTTGTTTTTTTTCCAAAGTTGTCTTCCTAGGGAGATCATTCGTTTTGTGGTTAGCAGCAGCGATCATGCACTTAAAGCTTTTGAGAAAGTGTAGCTTACCAACTACTATGATTATTATAAACATATTAATTCCCCATGTCTGAACCACAGTCCCCAAGACCTAACCATATTTTTGGGGTAAAAAACTGGCAACTGCCAACCCAACAGTTGCCAAGTTGTAGGGTACATGGAGGCAGGCTGGCTTCCTCACCCAGGTGTCTGGGTAGCTGAGGGGAGCAGTGTTCCCATAGCCTTGGAGGGGCCTGGTAACCAGTGTCCTCATAGCCTTGAGGCTGAGTCCGATAAACTATTCCCATAACATGAAGTGGGCTTGCATGCGCAGAATTATGTAATGTTATATAATTTCTGGTCATTTTCCAGCTTTGTTCCCCTCTAGTACTTACACAGGCAGGGACTCCCTGCTGGGGGCCATGATGACGAGACACGCAAGGGGACAGGTGCCACAATGGGTGCCATGCTGGGGAGCAAGGGCCATGACGTGAGACATGCAGATAGACACACAGCTTGCAGTGTGCGTGACTCACCCACCCATGAATAAAGGCATGCCAGACATCCCAACGGCTCCGTGAATATTTTTCCCTCTGCATGAATACCATGAACCTGCCTGGCCTTGAAGGGTAGCAACAGAATTGGCGTAGCTGTCAGGATTCATCGCAGAATACTGTGGAGCCAGCACCCCCGGGGGGTGGGGCTTGGAGTAGTCAATCACCAGCAGGTAGTATTCAGTGGCTGGGCTCCTGGCACCTGGGCCTCCCACCCCATGACTGTCCCTATGTCAGTGGCACACCCAACACAGTGGAGAAAGCCCTGTGGGTGGTGGGAAGACCCTAGAAAAGCCCAGCGCTTGTGTGGCCTTTGTGGCCATGGTGGCCATGGCAGTTGTGGTGTGTTTCTTTCAGCTTTTCGAGCTGAGATGGAGACTACACCTTGAGACAGCAAAGTTCCAAGAGCCCCAAGAGGGAGTGGAAGCCCCGAAGGCTGAAGAAGAGGAGACTTCACTTCCCTACATGGCAAAGTCACTTGAACACGGAAGCAGAGAAAAAAAGCCTTGAAGGCTTGAGCCTGCACCCTGGTAAAAATCCTCTGAGCTGCTGAGCTGCTGTAATCCCCCTCCTCACTCATAGTAAGCAATTTAGGGGGAAAGGGTGGGGGCTAACGGAACTGAGTTCCCTGAGGGCAGCAGCCTATGGCTCCTGGGAGAAGTTTGGGTCTGGGAATCCCCTTCCCTCCCCTGCCCCACACAGACATTGATGCAGTTGCTGAGAGTGACTGCCAGAGCGCTGGCCTAGGCTGGGTGCTCTGGCAGCAGCAGCGCCAGCACCCGTAAAGCTCTGTTCCCAGCACGCTGATCAGAAGAGGTGCAGACCCCTGTGGGCGAGCAGCATGGGCTGCTCTGCCTGTGGGTCAAGGCTGAGTGCTTGGAACTGAGCTTCTCAGCAGAGTTCCAGGAGGAGGGGCGGCTGTGGGAGCCATCAGAGCTGGCTGTGCAACCAGAGAGGCTGTGAGAAAGCAGGCTGGAGCTGGACAAGATAGGGAAGCAGGTGCTGGTGCCCAGAAAACCCACTGATAGGGAGCGGGCCAGAGAGCCATGGTGGTAGCTGCAGCAGGTGAGCTCAGCGCCTGTCAGAGAGGTTCCAGAAGATGACAGTGGCACCTGGAGCCACAAAGACAGCAGTCACCGGAGTTGCAGAAACAGCGGCCCATGACCCAAGGGGATGCAGTGGCAGTGCCAGCAACCAGCCCCCACCAGGGCAGCATGTGGTGCCTGCACACCAGCATCAGGTGCAGGCCTAAATTATCTGTCCAAACCCTGGGGTGTGACCCAAAAAAAGTCCATCCTGCGTGCTGAAAGGGTCATTTGGCTGTGCCAGCCTCCCAAGAAGAGGGAGGAAATATCCTGTTAGACCCTGTGAGCTAGACGTGCATGTGACACAGGAAGGCTCTGGATGCGGTTTGTGGCAGCGATCAAAATGGCTTCATCAACCCATGGGTTTCTGGTCCCAACTATGGAAGGGAGGAGCAGAGGAGCAGAGGTATGGTACTCCTTAATTGAAAAGCAGTTGGCTGCAGTATAAGCTGCCCTGTTGGCCACAGAGGCGATAACAGGAACTGTTACCGTGACATTTAGGACCATGTATCCCATTACAGGGTGGGTCTGGGACTGGATTGCCAAGCCGCCAAGCCTCGTAGTGGGACTGCTCAGATGCCCACATTAGCTAAGTGGGGGAGCTTATCTGCAACAAAGGAGTACTCTGTCCACTAGCCCTTTGCAGGCTGAGCTACAGGAAGTGTTCGGTCCAGTTATTTATGTAGATGAGAAATCTACTGCTCCTGTCCCAATAGAGGAGGTAGAAGCTAGCCCCTTCCAGGAAGGGCAGGCACCTATTCTCTCAGATGTATGGTACACTGATGCGTCCAGCAGGAGCCAGCCTGTTGTGTGGAACACTGTAGCAGTTCAACCAGAAATAGAGACGATCTGGTTTGACATCGGTGTGGGGCAGAGCAGCCAGTGGGCAGAACTCTGAGCCATATGGCTCGTGGTGGTCAATGAAGCCCCACCCTTGACTACTTACACATACAGTTGGGCTGTGTACCGGGGTCTAACATTGTGGATATCTACTTGGCAAGCAAATAAATAGATGGTTATGCACCGACCATTGTGGGGACAGGCTTTGTGGCAAGACTTATGGGAGTTAGGCCACCATACACAAATCACTGTAAATCATTTTAGTGGACATGCACCTCTTGTTTCCCCTGGAAATTATGAGGCTGATACTCTAGCCAAGGTTTGGTGGCTAGAAATGGTACCTACAAGTCCCTCAGGAAGGGAAGTAGCCCAGTGGCTACACCATCACCTTTTACATGCTGGGCAGAAGGCCATGTGGTCCACTATCAAAACTTGGGGGTTACCTGTTACATTGCCAGAGGCACAAGAAGCCTTTGAGACCTGTGTTGTCTGCTCATAAGAGCATCCCTGAAGGCCTATAGGAACTTCTGGACAGGTAGTGCAGGGACGGGTACCACTCACCTGGTGGCAGGTGGATATAATGAAATCGGGCCCCTGCCCAGTTCAGAGGGATATAAGTATGATATTACAGGAGTGGACACGGCCACAGGACTTTTAGCTGTTTATCCTTCACGGCACCCAGATCAGAAAGCAGTGATTTTTGTGCTGGAGTGGATATGTGCTGCTTATGGGTGACCCTTAATCACTGAAAGTGATCAGGGGACACATTTTATTGGGGCCTTGGTACAATAGTGGGCTCGGGACTTCCAGATTGATTGGAAATTCCATGTAGCCTATCATCCCCAAGCTGCTGGAATGGTTGAATGGTACAGTGGTCTCTTAAAGCAGGGCCTGCGAGCTACAGCTGCCACCCCTGCACTGAGGGGCTGGATGAAATGCTTGTGGATTATCCTCTGGACTCTAAATGAGAGGAGTTGGAGGGGGAGCCCAGCTCCGGTGGAAGCACTGCTCCACCAGACTGCAGTTCCAATTCAGCCACAGGTACAGACTAAGGATGTCTTGCTGAAACCAGGCATGGGCAAACAGGGAAATATTTTCTTGCCTGCTCTGGAGGGCCTGGAGCGAGGGCAAACAGCCGCTTGGATGTGGACTTGGGAAATCAAAGCCCCGATATGCGTTGCCCTGTGAGGCCGAGGGGTGGAGAGAAACTTACCAACAGTACCCTGGGTGATTGGGACATGGCCCCCAGTCTTAAAGGTGACATATCCAGGGCCAGCAGGCCACAAAATGCTTCTTTGTGGCACCTTTGTGACTTCCCTATGGCCCATCATGAGTTCTCCCCTGCTGAGCCCCCAGTTGAGGCACAAAAGTTCTGATATTCACACCCAGGAAGACCGCCTCTGCCAGCTACTGTCCTATCGGCTGACCAGAAGCTTGCTTGTATATTGCCAGAGGGTTGTGACTTGCCTTTACTGGTGCCTATAACTGCTCTGCCTTTTTGGCCTTAGAGTGCAAGGTAGCACCTTAGTGGACTAGGTTCATACCTATGCCTTAGTGGCTGACCAATCAGTATGTGAGGTCTGCAATGAACTCTCCCTGAGCACATTGGCATCCTTGTGGACCGCTACCTGGACTGACATCTATGCTGGGGCCAAGCAGAGGTATGTCCAGCCCAGGCCATTAAGCAGCTACTCCATATGGGATGGCTTGGGGTGGCTCACAGCTAAGGCTGTGGAGCTGTCTGGACCAGTTCCCCTTTGCATTGAGAACTCCAAAGGACAAGCCCTGGTGGGCTGGACTCTGACAGGTTTGTGTCAAACCCATATTCTTGGACGTTGCTGGGAAACACAGAATGGTGTGTGGGCTGCTGTTCCCACTGGGACCCTCTGGGTGGGCGGCCCACATGAGTAGCCTTACTTGTATGGAAATTGGGCTAGCCATTGTACCTAAGGGTGGCCTGATTACCTGTGTTTCGGCTGTGGGCTGTTGGAGCTTGTACTGCTGCTGTGGTAGCACTTGTGTTTTGCTTGCTTGTTGCTGTAGCCTATACTGCTGTTGGGTGCAGGACTCTGCCCTTCTCGCCAAGGATACCTTGTGGAAGATCTCCTCCTGTAGACTGTAAGGTGAGGAACCCAGAAGAGGTGGATTGTAGGGTAAGTGGAGGCAGTCTGGCTTCCTCATCCAGGTGTCTGGTAACTAAGGGAAGCAGGGTTCCCATAGCCTAGGAGGGCCTGGTAACCAGCATTCTCATAGCCTTGAGACTGGGTCCGATAAACTGTTCCTGTAACATGAAGTGGGCTTGCATGCACAGAATTATGTTATGTTATGTAATGTTCTGGCAGTTTTCTGGCTTTGTTCCCCTCTAGTACTTACACAGGCAGGGACTCCCTGCTGGGGGCCATGATGATGAGAGACACGCAAGGGGACAGGTGCCATGATGGGTGCCACGCTGGGGAGCAAGGGCCATGACGTGAGACATGCAGATAGACACGCAGCTTGCAGTGTGCGTGACTCACCCACCCACAAATAAAGGCACGCAAACATCCCAACGGCTCCATGAATATTTTTCCCTCTGCATGAATACCAGGAACCTGCCTGGCCTGGAAGGGTGGCAACACACAAGCCAATTTCTCAGGAAACAAAACAGACAAACAAGGAGGCAATAGCAGTCTCTGCAATAGAAAGGAACAACTAATGCGAAAACACATTCACAGTGCACAGTTCCAAGATTGAATTCTTAGTAATGTCTCTTCTTGACAACCTGATTTTGGAAGGGATAGGACAACGTGAAATTTTACCTTGCTTTTTGGATGGCGTCACACATAGAAATCTGTTAAGAATTCTTACCCTTCCTGGCCAGGTGGCACAGTTCGTTGGAGCATCTACCTATAAACCAAAGCTTGCGGGTTTGATCCCAGGTCAGGTGCATAGGGGAGGCAACCAAAAGACGTTCACTCTCATATCACCGTCTCTCTCTCTCTCTCTCTCTCTGTCTCTGTCTCCAAAATCAATTAAAAAATACATCCTCAGGTGAAGATTGTTTTAAAAAAGAAAGGAATTCTTATCCTTTGCTATCTTCTGCCAGTTTTCCTTAGACCTAATTTGCAGGCTCTGGAGCAAGTGGGGTGTCCCAGAGGGCCTCAACCTTGTATCGGTACTGTAAAGGAGTAAAAATAATTTTCTGTGAAACTATTTCTAGCAAGTGCTCGGATGAATCCCTTTATTCTCTAGCACATTGCAAATGAGTAAGCTTATCCAGGTTAAAAATTATCAGCTGCGGGCACTGTAAGTCCAGATTATGTTTAGTAAGGTAAACCAGCTTGTTCTGCCTTAAAACAAAATTTTATTCACCTGAGGCCTCACACTAGGCCTAGTTAACTTTTAGTCAGAACCAGTCTGGCCGTGGACTCTGTCCGGTTTTTAAGTCAGACCCAGTCTGACTCTAGTGGTTTCCAGACACAATCTGGGAAAATGAAATGCTTAAATACATTCTAGAAGCTCCTAATGAAAAAGCTGCAAAACTAGGATCCCAGAGGAACTTATGCACCATGTCCCAAGGCAGCTTGGAAGCAGCAGGCTTACGGGGCTGATGAGGCACAGACTGTAGTGTACTCCATATTCCTAGGGGCTGGGTGGGGTTCCTTTGATTCTCTCCTCAACACTAAGAACAGTTAAATGATAACCCGAAGCATATCAATTTTTAAAAGAGTTTATTTGAGCAAAAATCAATTCAAATAGTGTAGTATCCAACTTAGCAGATAGAAAGTAGCTCCCAGGACCTGTACAAAATAGAAGACCTTAGTATGCAGAAGGGAGGGAGCCAGAACAAGGAATGTGTAAGCCGACAAAAAAAAAAAAAAAAAAAAAAAAAAAAAAAAACAGATGGGTTATTGCAAGGTTACTTTTCTTTAGGGAATGGCAAAGGTCTATCAGGTGGATGACCTAACCAGTGCTGATTCTGCTGGCTCCTGATTGGCAGGTTTAAAATTCCATTTCTGTAAGAGCCAAGGTTGCATGTAATTAACTCTTGGTTTGGTGATGTGGGCCTTACTATGAGCAAATCCATTTGGGGTCTGTTGTCTTCTTTTTAACAAGACTCATAAATCTTTATTAAGACAGTGTGATATTTTCACAAAAAATATAAACTGACCAATGGCAAAAAAAACCCCACAAAGAATTCAAAAGCAGAACTGCACATACATGCACACTTAATTTATTATTATAAAGCTTAACATTACATATCTCTTTTCAACAAAGTTTGCTGGAGCATTTAAATATCTGTATTTCTAAACAAATTAGCACTTTTAGCATTCACAAAAATTTGTTTTAGGTGTATTTAGATTTATAAATGCAAAAGGTAAAATAATAATGCTTCTAGAAAAAGAAATGAGACACTACTTTAAAGGCCTGGAGGGAAAATTACTTAAATAGGATACTGTGATATTGTGATTTACAATAAGAAATATATATTTGGTCTGACATGGATGCCTGGCACATAGCTCCCCAAAGCATTGTGATTTTCTAAGTGATTAGAGCAATAAGGGCATCTTCTGTTATATTTGGTACTTGTCCTTTGTTCCTGAACTGGCTTCAGAGACCTCAGATGAAAGAACATCATTTGTTATACATAACGAGTCCCTTTCAGCCACAGTTGATTTTATCTTTTTTGAGGTGACTCTAATGATGGGAGCTAGCTGACAGAGGAACCAAAGGTGATTAGAGGATTGGAACTTTCAGTCCAATTCTTCTACCCCCTACCTCCCAAGTGAAGAGAGGAGCTGGATATTGAATTCAATCATCAATCAATAGTAAGGGATTTACTCAATCATGCCTAGGTAATGAAACCTCCGTATACAATCTAAAAGGATGGGATTCTGCGAGCTTCTGGGTTGGTGAATGGGTGAGGGTGCTGAGGGAGTGGCCTACTCAAAGAGGACACGGAAGCTCGATGCCCTTTCCACATACCTTGCCCTGTGCGCCTCTCCCATCTGGCTGTTCCTGAGTTATATCCTTAAAACCAGTATAAGTAAAATGTTTTCCAGAGTTCTATGAGCCACTCTAAGAAATAATCAAACACAAAGAGAGGATTGTGGGAACTTCTAATCTATAACTGGTAGATGAGAAGTCCAGGTAACAACCTGGATTTACAATTAACATCTGAAATGGGAGCAGGAGCAGCCTTGTAAATGAATTCTTAATCTGTGGGATATTACACTATCTTAAGTAGGTAGCATCAGATATGAGTTAAATTCTAGGATCCGCAGGTGATATTATAGAATTAACTGGTGTGGGACTCAACCACACAAACACACATCTGGTGACTAGAGAAAAGAGTATTGTGTGTAAAGGAAAATGATAGTGTGGTTTTCCTTTACAGACACAAAAAGAATAAGAAAAGATATTTTCAATTGTTCAGCTGACTTCTCAACAGAAACTTTGCAGTTCAGAAAGGAGTGGCAAGAAGTATTCAAAGTGATGAAAAGCAAGGATCTACAACCAAGATTTCTCTACTCAGCAAAGTGATCAGAATCAAAGGACATCTAAAGAGCTTCCCAGACAAGAGAAAGCTAAAGGAGTTTATCATCACCAAAGCAGTATTCTATGAAATGTTAAAGGTCTTCCTGAAGAAGGAAGAAGAAGGAGGAGGAGAAGGGGGAGAGGAAGAAAAAGAAGAAATAAAAATATGAATACTGAAACAATGAAATAATGATAAATACATACCTATTAACAAGTGATTCTAAAATAAACGAACAAGCAGAACAGGAACAGACTCATAGATACAGACAACATTTTGATGACTGCCAGATGGGAGGGGGCGTAAGGAGATGAGTGAAAAAAATGAAGAAATTAAGAAGTAAAAATTGGTAGTTACAGAGTAGTCATGGAGATGTAAAGTAGTGTATAGGAAATATAGTCAATAATATTGCAATGATATGTATGGCATCAGATGGATACAAGATTTATCAGGATGATCACTTAGTATGTTATACAATGTCTGATCACTGGGTTGCACACCTGAAACTAATATAATGTTGTATGTCAACTGTAATTGAAAAATAAAATTAATCCAAAAAAATAAAAGTTTCAGGTTTTTTTAAAAAAATAAGTAAGGGTTTCAACTTAGTAAAGATATTATTTTGAAAGCAAATTAGTAAATCCAAGAGATAGAAAGAAGATACTGCAGTACATATAGCTTTCAAGGATCTTGTATTTGGGATACATTAAGAACTCCTACACATTAATCAGAAGTGAAAGGATAGCCCAATGGAAAAAATATATAAGTTTTGAAGAAATACTTCAGAGAAAATAGTCAAATAAACAGGTGGAAAGGGCCTCAATTTCTTTAGTAATCAATAAGTTAAATTAAATGCAGTGTAAAATATTACTAGAGACCCATCAGGAAGACTAAATTTAAAGTCTAGGAGTTCCAGAGGTTGACAAATGTAGAGCCACTTAGCGGGAGTATAAATTTGAGATATTTGGTCTTATAGGTTGCCTCTTGGAGAAGGGGCACTGTCTCCACATATTAGTTTTTTAGTTTAATGGATAAAGCCATCATTTTTTCAAAAGTTTTCTATCAGTCATCATTTTTAGTGGTTATGTTATTGACCAAAAATATTCCATAATCATGATTGTGATTTCATCCAAATTCTGTGCAACTCTTATCTTGCATCTCTAGGTTTATTTGATTATTTTTGTTAATTTGCTTCTTTCTAGAATCCATCAGACTTCACAAAGCTAGAGGCAGAGTAAATAGTTTCCAGACTGCTCTGTAATGGTTATAGTTTGGCAATTTGTTGTTATGTAGGAAGGAGAAATGTATATCACCAAAATACAGTTATGTAGAGGTAGCTTAACCCTCTTAACCCCATGATTTCAGTAATCAGTAACACTCAATTGTCAGAATATTGAAAGTCCATTTTCTTTTGTTCCTTAAAAATGAGTACAGGGAAGAAAAACAGATTATTTAATAATAATAATGTTAATTTTCAGTTGGAAGTATATTTACAATAACCAAGATTTGGAAATAGCCTAAGTGCTATCAGTAGATGAGTGGATAAAAAAAATCTGTGGTACATTTATACAATGGAATATTACACAGAAGAAAGAAAGGAATTCTACCTTTTGTGACAGTATAAATGGAACTAGAGACTATTATGCTATGTGAAATGAGCCAACTGGTGAAAGACAAATACCATATGATCTCATTTATAAGAGGAATCTAATGAACAAAATAAACTAATCAGCAGAATAGAACTAGAGGCATAGAATCATGGAACAGCTGTAAGAGAGGAAGGGGAGGTAGGAACTGAATGAAAGAACGTGAAGGGGTTAGTCAAAGAACATATATGAAGGACCCATGGAAGTGGGGCCAGTCTCGGTGGAGGGGGGCAAAGAGAGAAAAAGTAAAACAACTGTAATAGTGTAAACAAAATTTTTAAAAAACATATAAATGTAGCTCCTGTCAACTTATTCTGCAGACAGCCATTTAGTATTTTTATTGTATAATACTAGTTCAGCTCAATAAACACTTATTAACTTGCTATTTTCATGGTTTTGAAAATAGCAAGGATGGCAAGTTCATCCTTCCCTTCCAGGAAGCCACATGAAAGTATAAGGAGAATAAGAGATGGAAATACAAATGGAACCTCTAAAAAATCAAGGGAGAGATCTGATTTATTAATTAATTATACAGCATGTTATAAAATCTTATTAAAATAGTTATTAAGTGCTTTATGTAGTCCAAGTACTGTCACAGTGTTGGTACATACAACAGTAAACAAACTGTGATAATATATTAAAGAGATGCTAAATTTAGTGACTAACATAAAAGAAAGTGGAAGTCTTCCAAGAGATAATGTTTATGGCTGTAGATTTTAGAAAAATCTGGCCCATTTACCAAGTTAAGTAGCCTAAATGTAGACTAAGGGGGACATCTGACAGCTCATTGAGTGGACCCAGCTTGGCCTGACAACTTTGAGGAGCAAGGAAGTATCAAGCTAATGCAGAATCATGCACAGACAAGTCCTATCTATAGGAACCAGCTCTTCGGACAGGAGAGTGGAGGAAAGGAGTGATTCATGGAGAGCATCTTTGCAGTGCCCATCCTTAGTATTCTCAGAGTAGGAAAAGCTAAATCATTTATACCTGCAATCGTGAATTAGATGGAGAGTTATTCATAGTCATGGCATGATGCTGGCTCTCCTATTATATCAACTACCTGAAAATGGTTGGTTTGGGATGGATGCACCTGTTTAAGAAATGAGATAGTCATTAAGAAACAATTCAAAATCTCTCAGGAATGGGGAGCCATGGTGGTCAGAGCTGTTTCTAGTTTTCTGAAGCAGAATGATGATGTTTCTACCAGCGTCAGGTAATCTCCAGTTTCAAGTATCAATGGTATCAAGGCTGAGAGATGTCAGCAATGCTACCTCTTGGGAGCAGATCAACATACAATTTTTTAAAGCTGGTCCTAATAGTGTACCTCCCATCCCTGTTCCTCTGTCCTCCCTGAGTTCTGTGAGCTATTTAATGTGTGTAGTATGTTCTGATTCTCTTAAATTAGACAAATATAAGCCTTAGTTGGGGTTCTGGGTAAAAATATGACTGAGTTAAGCTTAACTCTTGACCAATATATCCTTGCACCTGTGGAGCAGATGTTACTGGAAGAAAACACACACACACATACACACAAAGTAATGCTTGGTCACACTAGAAATTTATCACCTCAGTTGCCCCTAATACTGAGAGCAATTCTTATTTATGTTGGATAAATTGTGACTTATTTAAATAATTCCCCATTGTGAGACTTGTAGGCTGTTTCCAATGTTTCACCTATAGAAAAATTGCTGTTATAGATGGTCCATGTAGCTAAATATTTGTCATATGATAATTATTCACTTTGATTAATTTATTTTCTAGAAGTGGAGTTTGATTCCAATTATGAAATAGTGGCATATAGGACTGACTTGCCTGCTGTTACAATTATTACTGTTGAGAAAGATATTAAAGCATAGCTGTTTGAAGGCACTGGAATGCTACCAAAGCAGTTAGGGACAGAAGGGACTAGAGCCGTTATAGGAGTGAAAGAACATAAGGTGAGTTCCACATTTAGCTGGCTTTTCTCCTGAGAGTACTTTAGAAATTTTCTGCTATATGAGGTAATAGGACTTTATTACTTCTGGTAATATAGCCAAAAGACAGAGCTTGAGACTTACAGAGGGTACAAATTGAGTGGCAATATGCCAAAGAGGGAAGGCTTCAGATGAACCCCAAATCTCCTACTGATTCTCTTTAAGATACTGATGGACTCCTAATTATGAATAGAAGTAAACTAATGGAAAGCAAGTGTTGGGAGGAAAAAAAGTGGAGACTTTAGATTCTGTCTACTGTTAAGGAAAGAGAGTAAATTTCAAGTTCAACCAAATCAGAAGGACTTACTAAATACCTAGCTCAATTCCCATAAGGGCCAAAACAGAATAAAGACAAAATGGAAAGACAACAATTTAAAAAACAAAAATCAGAAACACTAACAAATAAAAACTAATATCAACTCATGAAATTATGAAGGTAATCTGATATTCTATCTGTTTTTATTTTTTACAAAAATAAACAGATAAGTAATCAATCTTCTTTGTAAGATGATTATATTATCCATAGATTACATTTTTAAAAAATTACCATTTCCAGTATCAAATTAAAAGTTAAAAATAGTTAAAATACAAAGCCAATTGAAGAAAACCAAGAGAAAAACAGACAATTGAAATAGATTCATGGGTGAATCAAATATTGGAGTTATTAGAGATTTCTAAATAACATAATTGATATATGAAGTCCATCTGGAAAAAGTCCAACCATTGTTAATATAGCCAGAATGGTTTGTGTGACATCCATGTAACCTGGTTGCCAAGGAGAGTGGGCTGGAATGCGCATGCGTGAACAATGATGACTTCATGGTGCTAGTCAGTGGAGGTGGTAGACATCTTGAGTGAGCATGTGTACTGTGTGGCTGTTGCATTCAAAATGACTGAACAAGTAGAGCAACAATATGCATCAAATTTTGCATGAAGCTTGAACATTCTTCTGCAGAAACTATTTCAAGGATTCATACGGCCAAAGCAATGGGCAACTGGTGATTGACAGCTTCATCACAACAATGTACCCCCTTATGCATCACGTCTTATGTAGAGATTTTTGGCCAAACATCAAATCACCCAGGGACTCAGCCCCCTACAACACAGATCTAGTGCCCTGTGACTTCTGGCTTTTCCAAAGGAGATTTCAGACTGTTGATGAAATTTAGGAAAATATGAAGGGGCAGCTGAAGGTGATTGGGAACACTGTGTAAGGTCCTATGGTGCCTACTTTGAAGGGGACTGAGGCATAATTGTTCTAAGTACAATGTTTCTTGTATCTTGTATCTTCTTTAATAAATGTCTCTATTTTTCATATTACATGGCTTGATAACTTCTGGACAAACCTGTCATATACTTAAAAAAATAGAGGAAAATGGGAAATTTTAGTAGGCACCTATAATACACACACACTCACACCCTGTCAAATGGAAATTCTACAGGTAAAGAATATGATGATTAGGACAAATAATTTACTAGAGTATTTTATTAGCAGATTATAAATAGCAAAAGAAAAAAATTAGTAAATCAAGATATAGAGCAGTAGATAGTATCCGGAGCAATTCACAGGGAGAAAACACATCAGAAAAAGCAGAGACATGAAAGATGGAGGAGAAATGTTTAACATGTTTAATCAAAGAAGCAAACACTGAGGAAAATAGTGGCTAAGAATTTCCTAGATATGAATAAATATCAAGCCACAGATTCAAGAGGGTCTACAAACCCCACATAACATATAAATAGAAAGAAAACTATACTTAGAGGCATTATCGTGAAATTACTGAAACCAAAGATAGAGTAAAATCTTAAAAGGTAACCAGAAGGAGAAAAGAAAAAGTTCAAGAAGTGCCATTACACGCACTGTTTACGACGTTTTAAAGATTTCTCCAGAAGTTCTGCACCTTTTCTTTATACATTGGAAAATACTGTCACAAATTTTGTTGTGAGTTTAACATTCTAAGTAGTAAAATCATTGAATTTCCTCAATATTTAGTCTGTGTGGTTTCTGAATGATGAGGGAAGCTGTTGGGAGTTTTGGAGACATTCAACTTTTCTGAAACTTTTCATGGACTTTGGCTTTTTTTGGATTACTTAAAGCACAGTGTGTAATTTAGATATTACTAGGACAGTGTTCCCATGCACACTTACACCAAACTACGACTACACATGAACTTGGTTTTATAGGTTTCCATGTTCACTTTTCCAGTCTCAAAGAATAAAATTGCAGGGGTTCTTAGTATTTGAATTATTTATATACCTTTTTTTAATTGAAATTATCCTCATTCATACAATGGTTTATACATTACTGTTAGTTTTCTAAGAGATTTTGATTTTATTGCAGCTTTTGGTTTCATAACATGCCTTCAGGTGTCCTTGAAAGAAGTACTTTCATCTCTCCGGATTCCAGTGCCCTCCTTTGGCTTCTGTGGGCAGCAATTACGGTGTCCTGTATCATCTGGTGTCTTTATACAGTGATCCCTGTGAAGCTGAGATGCAAAGATTCTACCTCAGTGATTTAGGTCTGGCCTCAGTCCAAACCTTAATTGATGGAGACTTTGTCCTGTATTTAGTATTCAGCATAGAGCAAAGCAATTCTCATAAAACGGTTCCAGGGAATGAGAATGACCTAGAGTTGCAAGCCTCATAGCACAGTGGAAATGCCTTCTGGACCAGGCCTGGGGCTCGGAGCTGTGCTCCCCACTTTCTCTCACCTAGTAATTTCCTAATACAAACTAGGCTCATTTTGAAAATATAAAACTCTATTAAATATGTACAATGAAGTGAAAAGACAGGGTACAAAATGTTCTGTGTACATCTTATAATTATAAACAAAAAGATTAATAAAAACAAGTGAAGGGAGCCTGGAAGGAACTCCACCAAAATAATAATAATGGTAGTTTGAGTATTGGCATTGTAGACAATTATTTTTTCTTTTCATCATCCTGCATATTTTCTAGATTATGGTTATATTATCTTTATAATTAAACAATAAATTTTCTTCAAAAATCATGTTGAAATAACTCTCTGATAAAGATTTTGACAACTTACTCATAATTTCCATTCCTTAGCAATAGACATGGGATTATAGCTCTGGAAAGTAATAATTAAGATCATAACATGTTAATAATCCAAATGGAGTGCCCGATGTTATGGTTTGCTTATTTTGTAATACATTTCTTTTTAGCACCTGTACAATTCAAACCTTTTAATTATATTTTGCCTGACTGTCAGGCAAAGTAATTGAAGTAGGTTTTTGTATATGCATTTTTCTTAAGCTTGACTTACTATAACAATCCAAATGTAGTGGGAACACTGCATTTAACCAAGCAGGAAGACAAAGCGATTTCACTCCAAGGCACCCGGAATGGAATTTTCAAGTTATCTTTTTAATCTCACTGATGCCTTAATTGACAAATGTAAGATTAATTTACTAAAAATATGTGAAAATCTCATATACTCTCTAGAAAATCCTCTTGACAACAAATGGAAAAATAAGAATATTAAAAATTCATGAAATATTTTTCTGAAAATGTCTTATATGACTACAAAATAGGTTTAGAAATAGAATAAAAAATTTTACATGCATTTACTCTTTGTTTTTTCCTTGTATTCTTTCAGTATTAACTGCAGATAGTTAGAATTACTGTAGAAATAGACATAGAACTCTAAGTTAACAGCACTTTGTTCTTTACCTGCATTAATGGAAAATACTTCAATTATTTTTACATTAAAATAAATGTATTTTTAAGTAAATTGCACATAATATTCCTTTCTTAAAGGTGTTAAGATCAGAAACTACAGAAAGAGCTCCCATTGAGACAGGGCAGCTATCCAGTTACAACATGGTTGACTTTTTTCTATGTCTTCCTACGGTAGGGTCTGAAGAATATTTTCCCTTTTGGCAAGTTTATGCCAATTTTCAAGTTCACTTTGAGCCCCAGGATATGAGTTTCAAATAAAGTCTTTTCTTGCCTGGGATGAGTACAGCAAGGAACCATCCTCTTGTGTGCTATCACTTGCTCACTAGACAAAATTGAGCAAATGATGTCAATCTGAGTGACAGAGCAATTTTGTATGGCCCCAACCTTACCCTCTGCCTTGTGCCTGGGAAGGGAATATGACTTAACTTATGCTACTCTGCTTTTCTGCAATCATATGCTATTTCACAGAATCATAGATAAGTAGCATCAGAAGGAAAACCTAATCCAGGAATTTTAGGGTTGAACTTCATTTTCCCAAATCAATCTTGTGTAGAAGCCAAATACTTAAAATGATATAAGCAGAACTCCTCCACTGACTAAGAGGCTGATGGGCAGCCCCTGCACTTCACTTGTCCCATCTCTTTCTCCCTGTGGGAGCTGTTGATGTCTCAATGGAACACAACAGGTCCTCAGAACCACAAATCTCATTCTAATCTCTCTCAGATTGTAGACAAGTCAACAAAACCCTAATAAATAAAGCTACTTGTCCAAGGTTACAGGACACAAAGACTTGCACACATGAGGCTTCAAAATACAGTTACCGTAATAGAGGTTATATTAGTCAGTGGAAAAGGAAGATCTAAAAATCTGAAACATCATTCCCACCAAAACTATGGTGGTTGTTTAACAGAATGTATTTTTAGTCATTTGTCTGAAAGTTCTTCATTTACCTGGAAGTATTCAAAGGAAAGTGTAAAAGGAAAACGGTTGTTTTATAAAGATCAGCCCCCAAAAGTTTATGGGTAGATTAAGGAACTTAAAAGTTTGAAAAAGGTCTCAACATGTTATCTTGAGGGAACTACAAGAATTCAGTCTCAGTACCGCTGCTGCACAGATCTGGTGGTACCCTGACAGCCGCTGGAACCAGGAATGCTACATTATGTACAAAGAGGTATTTACAGGGTAATAATTTCCCAAGAGTAAGATCTCTGGCTAACTCTGGATTGGTTTGAAGTCATGCCAGATCTTCAGAGTAGAGGAATTATAATGAAGATTATATTTAAGCTCTATAATGTAACAAATCCTAAAACACAGAAACCTCTAGGAGTCCTAGATATTTTGTTTGCTTAAAAATTACGGTGTGTTGTAGCATACATTTTTACTTTATATTTGTTAAAATATTTGATTTAATCAGAACACCGATTTCTTGCATTAGAAGATGGAACTTATCTTCTGTAGACTTCGGTTGCTCCACAACTCAGGATTCATTATATAAGCATCTAGTAGAAATATAAAAGAAACTACCATTACATAAAAAGTGGTAATTATTACATTTGAGATCTTTTAAATATTTTTTTTAAGATTTTATTTTTATTTATTTTTAGAGAGAGGGGAAGGGAGGGAGACAGAGAGGGAGAGAAACAGCAGTGTATGGTTGCCTCTTACATGGCCCTCACCCGCAACCCAGGCATGTGCCCTGACTGGGAATCGAACCGGGACCCTTTTGTTCCCAGCCCGCACTCAATCCACTGAGCTACACCAGCCAGGGTGACATTTGAGATCTTTTAACAATGCAATGAGATTTTTGCTGGGTCTCACAATTTCTTCTAAAGTCTGAAAGCTGAGACAATGAAGGGCACGTTTTGCAACTTATCTAAAAAGAAGCAACAGATTCATCCCCAAATGGCTAAGCTGATCCAGCAATCAATGCCTGGATTGGTAAGAGCCAATGTAAAAGAAGGTTAGAGATCTGTAAAAGAACAAAGTCAGTGAAGGAATTTAGTGGTTATATATATGACTATCCTATTCCTTCTTTTCTCCAGTCAAGTAAGGACATCTCCAAATAATCACTCAGAGATTGGAATGTCTGTCAAAAGAGGATATTGACATTTCATTAACATACTCCCAGTTCCTTGCTAAGTGCTTGTTAGATGCAAAAAATTGATAGCTCTTCTCATGCTGGTATAGAATGGATACCTCCAGCTTGGCATGTTTTTCCTGGAGTTTGCAGAGGCAGAGAATGGTACTTGTCTCTTGCCTAAAGAATTGTGAATGCAGGACATTTGCTAGAGCAGGCCCCATTTACAAAGCAAGAATAAAGGATGCAGTGGATTAGCTCCACTCCTTGAGAATGTCAGAACTAGGTGGTATGCATTTTCACATGGACGGCCTAGATTCACAGAAAAGCAGCCAAGCTTGAATATTTTTGAAAGGACTCAGGTGCTTGCAAAGAGGAGAAAATGGACCATTTTGCTTCACTGCCAGAAGTGGAGGGTGATTGTAAGAAGCCATCCAAAGAGCCAATTGCCTTTGGTATGAAACGATGCAGGGCAGAGATAGCCTGCACGGGAGTAGAGCCTTTGCAACTTTACTTTGCACTGCTCCCTAGCTCATGACCATAGAATAGTTAGATGCAAAATGAGGAGTAAATGGAAACACAAAGAAAGTCATATTTGAAAACAGTAGGAAGAGGAAGAATAAGGTGATCACTTTACCTATGTAAGATAGACCATTTCGTACACCAGTTATATTTTCTAAACTTAGTTTATAGTAGAAGACTGAAACTCAGATACATGGTTTACCCAATGGTACAGACAGAGCCAGGAGTCTGTGACTCTAAGACGTATTCCTTGAGAGAATGCCACCTTCCCTTTACAGAGCTGCTGCAAAGAAATCAAGCAGAATGCATATTCAATACTTCCTTCTACTTTTCTCTTTGGCATTTCAACTTATATCCTAGAAGAATCAGAATGAAAAATTGTGAATGAGAATTCTGGCACTATTTGGATAATTGTGGATAAGATGCTCCACCTATCTAAGCTTCTTTTTCATCTATAAAATGCAAAGATTGGATCAATTTAGCTCTAAATTCCCTTTAGATTTTATAAAGATATACTCATTGTTCAAAAAGAAAGGAAGGAGAGGAGGGGAAAGGAGAGGAAAAAATAAGCAAGAATGGGTAAGATTTTATATTAGTTGCATTAGTTGAATATTTTATAGCTTAAATTTGCATTTTTTTCCAGGAGAGTCAGAGAATCAAATTCTAACTTTAAAAATGTCTGCATTTCCATATTCTCTCCTTCCATTTTTGCATTGCTACTTTTAGAAACATTGTTAAGATGAGTTCATAATAAAAAAGTAAACATGATTTTAGGAGAGGGAAGTTGTGGACAGTAGAGGAGATTCTGCAGCCTCTGAAAGCTTCCCCATAACTGGATTCCCAGGAGAAATGATAGTATGGCGGGTGTTTTGTTTTATTCTGTTTGTTTTTGTTAGTTGAACACATAATGGGAATGAGACTAGGACATTGTGACTTCAGATGGGCTTTTAGCCGCAGCTTTCAGTCCTGTGACAATAGGTGTCATGAAGATGAATAAAGTTGGTGCCATCTTCTGTTTTCATTATCATCCAAGGGGATGGGATCGGAAAGGACTCATTTTGTGCCACTGTCATTTCTCATTACTATCTTTGTCATGAGAGTGAATTATAACAGCCCTCCTATGCCAGCTATGGCTTTGCTTTCATTACAGACTTTCATTCTTGGGATGAAGATGGTAATAAGAATGGAATGTCGTGCAAAAACAGAGCTCACTTTCATGACACTTGGAAATTGGTGATGAAAATGGAAAATGGCAGAAAATAATTAATTCTTTTTTTTTTTGAGGCAAAAATCGTCCTGCGAACAACATCGTGCACCAAAGGTATCTTTCACTGTGGCAATAACAAAGCAATAAAAAAGCAAACAATGAACAGCTTTTGGAGCAAATGAGGAATTCTGAGGCATCCATCTTGCTTGGTGCTTTGGAAATATATCTTTTAATCCTGAATAATGTAACATCCATTTAGCTCCAAAAGTAATGTGATAGGCAATTAGGAGCTTCTCTGTTCTCCCTTCAGTGATGTGAGCGTCTCTATTACATATTGCCAGAAAGGCACTACCGAATTTATGGAAGCCATTACAATTTCTATAGGGGATACCTTTCTCACACACACACAGAGGTACACACACTCATAACACACGCATCTACATGTCTCTATGTACATATGTACTATTCTAGAAACTATTTAGCTGACTCAATCATAGTGGTATTGAAAGGAAGGATTTTCACTTTCTATTTTTATACATTCCTCTATTGACTGAATAAAAGAAAGAACATTTACCCCTCTTAAAATTATAAAAATGACTGCCTTCTTTCCCAGCAAAATAAATGGCTCTGCATGGAACTGAATTACCTTTACTACTAGAGTCTATTGTCAACTCCAGACACACAATCTCTACTTTAAAATTGAAAGGTGTAAGTACCATTTACATCCACACTTTCAAATGACTACCTTCTGTCTCTTTTCTTTGCAGATTCTTTTTCCCACTATATCCCAACTGTGATGTTTTTCTTTTCCACTCAGTGGTCATATCTTTTCAAAGTGAGGGTTAGATCATGTTAATGGTGGAAAGAACTTGGTGTGAAATGGTCTTTTCATTAGACTTCATTTACAGCATTGTATTTAATGTTTTATCATTTGCCAACGTACATACCAGATATTCAGTAATTATCCAGTTTTGAACACATGTCATTGCTGAGAGGGAAAAATAGGCATTTTAATATGCACCTTGAGCACAGAATAATTTATAAGATGGTTATTGAATACAGAAACTTTTATTATGTGCATGTTAGTGTCTGGCATACATTTAAGGTTGCTAAATGTTGACACAGTTGCCTATGTTATATGGACGAGCCAGGAAAAGTAGTCAAGAGAGACCACTTTTATTAGTACGAAAAGAAGGCAATTACTCTGTAAGACATCACCTGAATTTACTTGGTTCCTTCTACTTTGGAGTTGTTCATGACAAGGGCATATTTTAAATCTTGAAATCTTTTATACTTTAAGGGGCTAGGGTGGGTGAATAAAATGCTAATTCTTCGAAAAAGAGGGGGAAAAGTTATTTTAAACTAGTAGAATTTTTACAAAGGAAATATGCTGGAATAATTTTACATAATTCTGCCAAGTCATTGACAGAGTGTTCTCAATTAAAAATCTGATACAGTAGATTATCCCAAAGCTTCTTTAAAATAGAGTTTTGTGTAACAGTGCTAAGGTTGAAAGTTCAGAACATTTCAAATAATACAAGGAAAACTCATTTTAGAGCAGAGGTTATTAACCCTATTAGAAAATCCATGAGGCATTTGTTTTTAAATACCAGTGACCAGAGATTCTAACTCAGTAGATCTATAATTTTTAAAACTTAAAAAAAATGCTGATGTATACTTCCATTAAAAACCATTGTTTGGTCCTGGCTGGATTGGCTCAGTGGATTGAGTGCGGACTGCAAACCAAAAGATCACCAGTTTGATTCCCAATGGGGGCACACGGCTAGGTTTCAGACCAGGTCCCCAGTTGGGGGCTTGTGAGAGGCAACCAATTGATGTTTCTCTCTCTCTCCTTTTTTTCCTTCCTTCTCCTCTCTCTGAAAATAAATAAATAAAAGCTTTAAAAAAATTTTTTTTAAGAAACCATTGTTTTGGAGTTAATTTGTAAAATATAAACTAGCTAGATATTCACCTTTTCTATGGCTGTTTTGATAAAAATTTTTATCTCTTTTTTAGGATATTCCTGATTCAGTTCATCCATCTGTTAAACAATTATGTGAGCACCTGCTGTATGCCCATACTGCATGGGGGCGGACTGGAAATGCTGCGGTGGCAAGGCACTCACGACTGTGCACAAGAAACCCACAGAACTACAAGTAGTTCTGAAAGGGTCTGCAAGCACTCTTGAGATTATAATCTCAAGGTTTATTGTGGAGGGAATAGGCAAAAATGCCCATCTCCCAGTATTCCCCTGAAAGTGGTTTGACTAAATATTTAACAAGTTGTTGCCTGGGGGTACAGCTTCTAATTTCATGCACTTCTAGGGGCTGTCTGCAATCCACCCCTGAGGCTGGGAGAGCTAGGGGCGTCAGGCCTTCTCCTTTGGTTCTCTGTAACAATAGAACCAGATTGACAGCATGTCTTTGGTAGTATTTTGTACACAGTTCTGGCACCCAGCTGTTGAGACTCCTGTGGTGGAAGGAGTCCCCAGATTGCCTAGCTGAGATAGTCAATGGGGCTTACATTCATGAGTCCCACACTCAGCAAAGAAGCAGTTTTAAATGAGCACAGGAACATCACATTTCATCCCTATTTCTTCGCCACCCCCGTCCCCCCATGGTTACGCATCTAGGCTCAGCACAGAGGGAGCAGATAAAAATGCCCATCTTGACTTTTTCAGTCTGACTTATTCCCTTAACATACACGATATCCATGTTGTCACAAATGGCAATATCTCATCTTTTATTGAGACTGAGTAGTATTCCATAATACAATGCATCACATCTTTATCCAATCTCCTATTCAAGGACACTTCAGTTGTTTTCATGCCTTGGCCACCATGAGTAATGCTGCAATTAATGTAAAGGTGCGTATATCTTTGTAAATAAATGTTTTCAATTTTTTAATGTAGATACCCAGAACTTGGGTTGCTGGGTCATATGGTAACCTTATTCTTAATTTTTTGAGGAAATGTCACTGTTTTCATAGGAGAATCATATGATGCCACTCATATGTGGAATACAAAATGGAAAGCAACAAATGAACAAATAAAACACACAAAAAATCACAGACATGGACAACAGTATGCTGGTTACCAGAGGAAAAGGTGGGTGGGAAATAGTGAAGGGTAGAGGGGTTGAGTGTATACTGAAGGAAGGGGATTTAACTTTGGGTGGTGAGCACACAATGCAATATGCAGATGATGTATCATAGAATTGCACACTTGAAACCTATATAATTTTATTAACTGTGTCATCTATCTGCCATTTTCTCCCCGGAAGCAGCTTAACTACATACCTTCCCAGTGGCTGCTTGAAGTTCTGGCTTCTAATCATCATGCATCTAGACATCTAGTGGTGACTGCCATCCTCCCCTTAGCACACTGCCAGGTCTTGGCACACTCTCAACTACTGGGAGCCACTAAGACCAAAACTGCTTGGATAATCACAAAAGTTTAAGACATGACCAGCAGCTCGGTCCAGGCTGATAAAGGGTTAATACCCAAACTATACAAGGAACACATATAAGTCAATAGCAAGTAATAATAATAATAATAATAATAATAATAATAATAATAATAATAATAATAATGCAATGAAAAAATGGGCAAAGGACCTGAACAAATATTTTTCCAAAGAAAATATATATATAGCCAACAAGTACATAAAGAGGTGCTCAACATCATTAGTCATCAGGAAATGCAACTCAAAACCACAATGAGTTATTACCTCTTACCTGTTAGTATTATTATCGAAAAGACAAGAAATAATAAACGCTAGTGAGGCTGCGGAGAAAAGGAAAATCTTGTATGCTGTTGATGGGAACGTAAATGATACAGCCACTATGGAATAGTGTATGGAGGTTCCTCAAAAAACTAAAAGTTGAGCTACCATATAATTCAGCAATCCCAGTTCTGGTTAAATATCTGAAGGAAATAACATCACTATTTTGAAGAGATATCTGTACTTCTATGTTTATTTTAGCACTATTCACCATAGCCAAGTTATGAAGACAATGTAAGTAATGGATGCTTAATGGATAAAGAAAACGTAGTATATACACATGATGGAATATTATTTAGCCTTTAAAAAGAAGGAAACCCTGCATTCTGTGACAACAAGCAAGCACCTGGAGAGCATTATACTAAGCAAATAAGAGAAAGACTAATGCTGTGTGGCAGGGGGGGTCAAACTCATTTTCACTGGGGGCCATGTCAGCCTCGTGGTTGCCTACAAAGAACCAGATGTTATTTTAGGACTATATAAATGTAACTATTCCTTAATAGTTAAGCGAGGTCTCAGCACTGCCACCGGGTAGAAACAAGGTGCCAGGTCGGATAAAACAAGGTGGAGGGCCGGATTCGGCCCGCAGGCCTTGTGTTTGCCGCCTGTGCTGTATGGCATCCCTTAAATGTGGAATCTTTAAAAAAAAAAATCAAAAATTGTGGTTTTCAGGAACTGTGGGATGGAGGAAATATGGAAACACTTGTAACAGTGTTTAAATTTTCAGTTATAATGTAAATAAGGTATTTGATGGTCTAATATGTAACTAGGTGACTGTAGTTAATAATATTGAATTGTATAATTGAAATTTGCTAAGAGAGCTGAACTTGTATTCTCACAAAAAGAAAAAGAAAGGTCAATAGGGGGGTAGTGGATGTGTTAACTCATTGGTGGATACCCTTTCACATCGTGTACCATATAAATCATCATGCCGCATAATTTTTTTGTTTGTAATTTAAAACTTAGGAATTGTTTATTTCTGGGTTTTTCTTTTTTATTGTTTTTTATTACTTTCATTTTTATTGTGTTTTTTACATTACCTTTTAGTCCCTTTATACTTCCCTGCCCCCAGGAATTACCACACCATTAACCATACCCATGAGTCCTTTTTCTTTATTGCTCAGTCTCTCCACCCGCTAACCACCCCCGTGATGTCATTCTACTCTCCATCTGTTCATTCGGTTCCGCATAGGAGTGAGATCATACGGTGTTTGTCTTTCTCTCACTGGCTTATTTCACTTAGCATAATGTTCTCCAGGTCCATCCATACCATCACAAACAGTAAAATTTTCTTTTTCCTTTCTTTTCTTTCTTTCTTTTTTTTTTTTTTTTTTTTTACTGTCTAGTAGTATTACATTGTGTAAATATCCAATAGTTGTTCTATCCATGCATCTATTGATGGAAACTTGGGCTACTTCCACATCTTGGCAATTGTAAATGACACTACAGTGGACATAGGGGTGGTTATGTTCTTTCAAATTAGTGTTTTGGTTTCCTTTGGATAATTTCCTAGAAGTGGGATCGCTGAGTCAAAAGGCAGATCCATTTTTAATTTTTTGAGGTCTCTCCAAACAGCTTTCCACAGTGGCTATACCAGTCTGCATTCCCACCAGTGCAAAAGGGTTCCCCTTTCACCATATCATCAACAACATTTGTTTGTTGATTTATTGATAGACATTCTGACAGGTGTGAAATAGTTTATCATTGTGGTTTTAATTTGCATTTCTCTGATGATTAGTGACCTTGAGCATCTTTTCATATGTCTATTGCCCAACTGTATGTCCTCTTTGGAGAAGTGTCTACTCAGGTCCTTTTCCCATGTTTTAATTGGGTTGTCTGGTGTTTTGGTCTTGAATTTTGTAAGTATTTGTAAATTTTGGATATTAGCCACTATCAGATGTATCAGCAAATATGTTCTCCCATTCTGTGGGTTGTCTTTTTATTTTGTTGATGATTTCCTTTCCTGTTCAAAAACTTTTAGTTTGATGTAGTCCCATTTGTTTAATTTTTTCTTTTGTTTCCTTTGCCTGGAAAGATACATCCAATGAAAAAGTTTCAATGAGCAATATCCGAGATTTCGCTGCCTATAATTTCTTCTAGGATTTTTATGATTTCTGTTCTAACATTTAAGTCTTTGATCCATTTTTGGATGTATTCTTGTGTGTGGTATAAGAAGGTGGTATAGTCTCATTTTTCTGCATGTATCTGTCCATTTTTCTTAACAACGTTTATTTAGCTCATTGTATGTGTTTGCTTCCTTTGTCAAATTTAATTAACTATAAAAGTGCAGGTTTATTTCTGGGCTCTCTATTCCATTCCATTGATCTGTGTGTCTGTTTTTATGCCATAACCATGCTGTTTTGATTACTATGGCCTTAGAATATAGCTTAATATTAGGTAGGGTGATTCTTCCAACTTTGTTGTTCTTTCTCAGAATTGCTAAGTGGCATCTTTTGTAGTTCTATATAAATTTTTGAAACATTTGTTCTAGTTCTATGAAACATGTTACGGAATCTTGATAGGAACTGCATTGAATCTATAGATTGCTTTGGGTAGTATGGACATTTTAATGATGCTAATTCTTTCTATCCATGAACATGGTATGTGCTTCCACTTATTTGTATCTTCTTCTGTTTCTTTCCTCAGTGTCTTACAATTTTCTGAGTGCAAGTCTTTCACATCCTTGGTTAGGTTTATTCCAAGGTATTTTACTATTTTTGAAGCCATTGTGAATGGGATGTTCCCTTTCTGTTAGTTTGTTATTGGAATATAAAAATGCAACTGATTTCTGGATATTAATTTTATATCCTGCCATTTTGCTGAATTCATTGATCAGCTTTAACAGTTTCTTGGTGGAATCTTTGGGATCCTCAATCTTTAAAATCTTGTCATCGGTGAGTGAAGACAATTTTACTACTTCTTTTTCAACTTGGATGCTTTTTATTTCTTCTTGTCTGATTGCTGTGGTTAGGACTTTCAGTACTATGTTGAATGAGAGAGGTGAAACCAGACATCCCTGTCTTGCTCCTCATCTTAAGGGGAATGATTATAGTTTTTGCCCATTGAGTATGATGCTGGCAGTTGGTTGTCATATATGGCCTTTGTTATGTTTAGCTATGTTCTCTCTATTTCCACTTCGCTGAGAGTTTTTATCATAAATGGGTGCTGGATTTTATCAAAAGATTTTTTCTGCATCTCTAGATATGATTATGTGGTTTTCATCCTTCATTTTGTTTATATGGTGAATCACATTTATTGACGTGCAAATGTTGTGCCAACCCTGCATTCCTGGAATAAATCCCACTTGATCATGGTATATGATATTTTTGAAATATTGCAGTATTTGGTTTGCTAATACTTTGTTGAGGATTTTAGCATTTGTGTTCAGCAGTGATATTGACTTATAATTTTCTTTCTTTGTAGTATCTTTATCTGGTTTAGGAATTAGGATAATGCTGTCCTCATAAAATGAGCTTGGGAGCCTTACCTCCTCTTGAATTTTATGAAATAGTTTGAGAAGCAGAGGTGTTAGTTTTTCTTGAAATATTTGATAAATTCCCCTGTGAAGCCATCCAGTCCAGGGCTTTTGTTTGTTGAGAGTATTTTGATTACTGTTCAATTTCACTAGGTATAATCTGTCTATTTAGATTCTCTGATTCTTCCTGACTTGGATTTGGAAGATTGTATGTTTCTAGGAATTTTTCCATTTTATCCAGTTTGTCCAGTTTGTTGGCATATAGGTGTTCATAATCTTTTCTTACAATTCTTTGTATTTCTTTGGTGTCAAGAAATACAAAGAATTGTAAGAAAAGATTATTTCTCCTCTTGTTATTTCTCCTCTTTCATTTCTCATTTTATTTATTTGGGTCCTTTCCCTTTTTTCTTTCTTTTTCTTTTTCTTTTTAATATACTTTATTGAGTATGCTATTATAGTTGTCCCATTTCCCCCCGCTTTATTCCCCTCTGCCCCACCCCCCAATTCCCTGCCCTTTAGTTTTTGTCCATGGGTAATACACATAAGATCTTTGGCTTCTACATTTCCTATACTATTCTTAACCTTCCCTGTCTGTTTTCTACCTACCACTTATGCTACTTATTCTCTGTACTTTTTCCTCCTCTTTCCCCCTCCCACTCCCTTGTTGATATTCCTCCATGCCTTCTATAAATCCCTTTAACATTTCATATAATAAAGGCTGGGTGATGATGAACTCCTTGAACTTGACCTTATCTGAGAAGCACTTTATCTGCCTTCCATTCTAAATGAAAGTTTTGCTGGATAGAGTATTCTTGGATGTAGGTCCTTGCCTTTCATGACTTGGTATACTTCTTTCCAGCCCCTTCTTGCCTGAAAGTTCTCTTTTGAGAAATCCGCTGACAGTCTTATGGGAATTCCTTTGTAGGTAACTGTCTCCTTTTCTCTTGCTGCTTCTAAGATTCTCTCCTCATTTTTAATCTTGGGAAATGTGATTATGATGTGCCTTAGTGTGTTCCTCTTTGGGTCCAAATTCTTTGGGACTCTCTGAGCTTCCTGGACTTCCTGGAAGTCTATTTCCTTCACCAGTTTGGGAAAGTTCTCCTTCGTTATTTGTTCAAATAAGTTTTCAATTTGTTGTTCTTCCTCTTCTCCTTCTGGCACCCCTATGACTCAGATGTTGGGACGTTTAAAGATGTCCTGGAGGTTCCTAAGTCTCTCATTTTTTGAAATTCTTGTTTCTTCATTCTTTTCTGGTTGCATGTTTTTTTCTTCCTTCTGGTCCTTTCCATTGATTTGAGTCCCAGTTTCCTTCTCATCCCTATTGGTTCCCTGCACATTTCCCCTCATTTCCTTTAGCATATCCTCATTTGTTCAACTGAGACCAAATTTCAACCAATCCTGTGAGCTTCCTAATTACCAGTGTTTTGAAATGTGCATCTGATAGGTTGGCTATCTTTTCGTCACTTAGTTGTATTTTTTCTGGAGCCTTGATCTGTTTTTTCATTTGGGCCATTTTTTTTTTCTTGGCGTACCTGTTACTTTAAGGGGCGGAGCCTTAGGTGTTCACCAGGGTGGGGTAACCCACATTGGTGTGTTGTGACACTGCCTGTGGGGGCAGGGCCTGAGCGAACAATGGCGTTTGCTCCACTCTCCGCACTTGCCCCACTACCCACAAGCAAGTTGGGTCCTTCTGTGCTGGCTCCAGGGTGGGTGGGCAGGCTTGTGTAGTTCCAAGTCCCTGTGGGTCTCTCCAATGAACTCTCCTGTGAGGTCGGGAGTTCCTCCTGCTGCTGCCTAACCCCCGCAGGTGTTTTCAATCAGTGGTTTGAGGCTTCATTTCCCCATGATAGTGGATTGCATAGTCTGCTCTTCTGCCCAGCTTTTTCTCCTGGTTTATCTGCACGCAAATGAGGTACCACCTAGTCCACCAGCCTCAGCCCCGCTGGGTCCGGGTTGGCTAGCCACAGGTTTCACTGAGTGCACCAGCTGCATTTTGGCCAGGTGCACCCACTTCGGGTCTCTCCGGGCAGCTGCAGCATTGCCAATACCGCTCCACAAACTGCCATCTTGCCTCGCACTCTCTGTCTGGCTCCGCCCCACTTATAGTTCTGGATGAACGTGTCTTCTTTAACTTCTTCGTTGTGGGACTTCCACTCAGTTCAATTTTCTGTCAGATCTGGCTGGTTTTGTTTTTTAAATTGTCATTTTTAAATTTTTGTTTTTCCTCTTTTGGTTGTGTGAGGAGGCATGGTGTGTCTACCTATGCCTCCATCTTGGCCGGAAGTTCCCTTTTTTCTTAATGAGTCTGTTTAAAGATTTGTCAATCTCATTTATCTTTTCGAAGAACCAGCTCCTGAATTCATTGACCTTTTTGTATTGTTTTTTTAGACTCTATTTCATTTATTTCTCCTTTGTTCTTTACTATTTCCTTACTTCTGTTTACTTTGGGCTGTGTTTGTTGTTCTTTTTCAAGTTCCTTTAAGTGTGAAGTTAGGTTGTTTATTTGAGATTTTTCTTGTTTTTTGAGATAGGCCTGTAATGATATGAATTTCCCTTTTAGGATTGTTTTCCCAGTGTCACACAGATTTTGAATTGTTTTGCCCTCATTTTCATTTGTTTCAAGGTATCTTTTGTCTTCCTTGATCTTCTTGTTGACCCATTCATTGTTTAATAACATGGCATTTAGCTTCCATGTCTTCACATCATTTTCAGTGTTCTTCCTGTGATTGATTTTTAGTTTCATAGCAGTGTGGTCAGAGAATATGCTTGATACTATTTAAATCTTCTTAAATTTATTGAGACTTGTTTTGTGTCCTAACGTGGTCTATGTTAGAAAGTGTTCCATGTGAACTTGAAAAGTATGTATATTCTGCTGCTTTGGAGTGAAATGCTCTGAAGATATCAGTTAAATCTCTTTGATCTAGTGTGTCATTTAAGGCCACGGTCTCCTTGTCTTGTTTTGTTTTGTTTTTTTCTCCCTGGAATATCTATCTATTGAAGTCAATGCTGTGTTAAAATTCCCTACAATGCCTTTATTTCTGACCATCTCTCCCTTTATGTCCATCAAGATTTTCTTTACATATTTAGGTGTTCCTATATTGGGTACATAAATGTTTACTAGGGTTGCATCCTCCTGTTGTATTGTTCCTTTTGCCGTTATGTAGTGGCCTTTGTCTCTTATGATAGTCTTTGTTTTAAAGTCTATTTTGTGGGATATAAGTACTGCTACCACGGCTTTTGTTTTTCTTTTTCCATTTGCATGAAATATCTTTTTCCATCCCTTTATTTTCGGTCTGTATGTATCTTTCAATCTGAGATAGGTCTCTTGGAGGCAGTGTATATGTGGGTCTTATTTTCTTATGCCTTCAGCTACCCTATGTCTTTTTGTTGGAGCATAAGCCATTTACTTTTAAGGTAACTATTGATAGATATGTACGTGGTGACATTTTGTTGATAGACTGCTTTCTTTCTCTTTTTCTTAAAGCAAGCCCTTTAATATTTGTTGCAGTGCTGGTTTGTTGTTAAAAATTCCTTTAGCTTTTTTAAATTATAGTCTTGTTGAGTAAAGTAGCATTGGTTGTAGGTCCTTGTTTTTCATCACCTTGAATAAGTTATGCCACTGCCTTGTGGCCTGAAATGTTTTTAGTGAGTAATAAGATGCCAGTTTAATTGGAGCTCCCTTGTAGGTAACTACCTGGTTTTCTCTTATGGCTTTTAGGATTCTTTCCTCATCTCTAAGCCTTGTCATTTTAATTATTATATGTTTCTGTGTAGGCCTCTTTGGATCCAACTAGTTTGGGATTCTCTGAGCTTCCTGGACTTCTGTGTATTTTTTCTTCACCAGATTAGGGACGTTTTCAGTCATTATTCAAATTAGAATTAGAGTCCCAAATTAGAATAGAGTCTATTCTATTTGAACACAATATATTGAAATAAATTCTTGATCCCTTGCTCCCTCTCTTCTACTTCTGGTATTCCCATGATGCAGATGTTGTTCTACTTCATATTGTCCAAAGTGTTTCTTAAACTCTCCTCATTTATTTTAATTCTTTTTGCTTTTTGCTGTTCTGCCTGGGTGTTTTTTTCTACCTTGTCTTCCAAATCACTGATTTGATCCTCTGCTTCATCTAACCTACTGTTTATTCCTTCCAGTGTATTATTTATTTTAGACATTGTATTCTTTATTTCTGACTGGTCCTTTTTATAGTTTCTATGTCATCTTTCATGCTTTAGAGTATACTTATAATCATTACTCTAAACTCTTCTATCTGACAAATTGCTTATCTCTATTTGATCTAGTTCTTCTTCTGGAGAATTCTCTGGTTCTTTCATTTGGGGTCTAATTCTTTGTCTCCCCATTTTGGCTGTTTTGTGTTTTCCACATTAATAGTTAAACAAATCAGCCGTTAAGCCAATCAACTGTTAAACTAATCAAACTATAATCAGCAGTCAGGCTTAAGCTCCACAGAGTGGGGCAGAGTAATACCTATGGGCAGGGCTATTGCTTCTGCTCAGGTTGAAGAGGAGTGCTCTACCAGAAGAGATGGCTTCTGCAATATGGGAAATTAGTCAGCACAGGGATCCTGGTGGCTGTTCCTTCAGATCTCTCCCCAGAGACACCAACCCGTACTGTCCTCAAGCATCTCTGGTCCATTCTGCCTTTCCTCTGCTGGAGCCAGGGTAAGTGGCTATAAATGAAATTTTGTGCATTGGCCCTTTAAGAGGCTAGTTGAGTCTCCAGCTGTTTCTCCTTGGCAGGCAGAATCCCTTCTGCTTTTCACAGCTGTATGTTATCTGGGTTTCTTTCTGGCTCTGGTGCTATAGGCTGGGGAGCCCAGCTTTTGGTTTAGACCCCACCTTTCTCAGGGGAATCCCCCAGCCCCTGAAATATCCCTCCAGATCTTCAGCTGCTACCTGTGGGAGTGCAGCCAGTCCTCTCTCATCTCCACACATCCTACCAGTCATATTGTGGTGAAGCGGTTTCTTCTGTCTGTGGTTCTAAGGCTTCTCTCCAGTTAGTGCTCAGTTGGTTATTCAGGATATGCTCTCTACAATTCAGTTGTAATTCTGGATTGGTCCTGGGGGAGGTTAGTGTAGCTGCCACTTACTCCCCTGCCATCTTGGATCCCACATCATACACTTTAAATATCATACAAATCCTTTTTCAGTAATACCCCACTGCAGCTGAAAAGAAAAAAAAAATGTTTTTAGCTGTCCAATTATTTTACAATTATTTTACAATTATTGTCCAAAGATTTTTAATCTTTAAAATGCAATACTTTTTTAGCATAATAAATAAAATGTACTTTATTTTTTCCATTTTTAATTTTCTTGTTGTTTAAGTACAGTTATCTGCCTTTTCCCCACCTCTCCCCAACCTCAGTTTAGAAGACAACTTTCCTTTGAAAATCATATCTTTTTACATTTAAGCTCAAAAGCATGACAGATTTTATTTAACTTGCATGCATATATACTAACAACATCAACGATCATTAGTCATTTTTACCATCAATAATTGATCAATTAATATTAAATCAAATCATGCTATAATTAAACAGATTTTGTTCATCATAATAAAATTCCTTTTAAAACAATGAAATGTTTCTGCGTATTTGGTTGACCTGTTTTTGTTTGTTGGCTGATATTTATTTGGTACATCTCATTTTACAGCCATGTCTCAGATTTATTATTTAAATTCAAAATAAGATAAAATGTCTGAGGTAAATACTTTAACATGAGGATTTTAAAAGTTGGCTCATAGAATTCTGGTTTGTGAATGGATACCTCAAATGTGGAGGTGGGGGTTGAAAATAGGCTGGATTGGAAAAGAGAAGCAATAAAAATGTGAGATCACTTAGGTAAAGTTTCACTCCTATTTCTGTATTATCAACTATAACAACTCTAGGGAATGAGAAGTACATGGGTGTGTGGTCAGCCATTATTTAACACAAGACCTTAAATAAAATTGGTTACTTCCTTCAGTTTACATTTCACCATGCTTTTTTAAATTTTGTTCCACAGACCTCTTATTTATTGAAAGTCTGAATCAAAATGTTTCTCTAAGTCTTAATCATTCACACATTGTTAGATCTTAAGGTAACTTCTATGTTTCACAATTACAAATAATTCTGTAGTAAACATCTTTATGGTTATAATTTTTCTTATATGCTAGATAATTTTCTTTGAATATCAGAATAGAAAAGCATGAGTAAAAGATAGGTACATACCTAAGGTTCTTGATACATGTTATCCCAAATTATCCCAAAATGTTTTGGTAGTCACAGCTGAACTATATAAACACAATAATATTATTACTTTGATTTACCTTTTTTTGGTTTAGTTTTCATTCATTTTTGTTAAGATGTGATTTATGTATAGCAAAAATTACTTATTTTAGTTATATAGTTTGTTGAACTTGATAAATTTGTGCTGTGTGTAACCACAACTACAATCAATTGATACAGTATTTTCCACCACCGTAAAACATCATCTTGATTTCTTATGTAGTGAGGGAGGCTCCACCTACTCTCGGTCCCTGTGAATCACTGATTTGATTTTGTTGCTATAATTTTGCTTCTTCCAGAATAGCATAAAATGCAAACATGGGCTATGTAAACATTTTGACTGGCTTCTTTCACTTAGCTTCAGGCTAAGAATATCATGCTTCACTATGTCATTAGCTTGTTTTTGTTTTTGCTTAGAAGTGTTCTATTCTATGAATGAATCACAATTTGTGAATTTATTTACCAGTTGGGTTTTGAATTATTTCTAGTTTTGGGTGATTATGAATATAACTGTTATGATGATTCAGGTATAAGTCTTTGTGTAGAGCTATGTTTTCAACACTTATAAAAATATCTTGGTGTGGAATGGTTGGTATATATGTTAAGTATATATTTAACTTTATACCACACTGAATAGCTGTTTTGGGAAGTAAAAATACCATTTTGCATTTCCACTAACAATCTATGGGAACATCAGATGCTTTGCAACCTCACTAGTTTTTTTTGTGTGTGAGTGTGTAATACACACAAAAAGCATTTGCAGTCTAGCAGGTATGTAGTGATATCTCATTGTTATTCAAATTTGAAATTTCCTAATTATTAATGTCTATGATTTATCTTAATCTGGGTTTTTTTTGTATTCAGTGTGTGGGAAGACAGGAGATGAGGATTTTTTTTTTATTTCCCCTAGCACAATTTGTTGAAAAGAGTATATTTTCTTAAATTACCTTGCAACATCCCATTTGTCAAAAAATAATTGACTACAGACATATGGGTCTATTTAGGACTACTTATATTTTTCCATTCTATCAACATGTTGATCCTACCACTAAAACTACGCTGTGTTGATTATTGAAACTTTAAAGTAAGTCTAGAAATTGGGCTTTGTGTTTTCTTCAAACTCGTTCTTTTGTTTCAAAATTTGTTGGACTCACCTAAGGCCATAGCCTTCCCATATAAACTATAGATCCACCTTCCCATGATCTAAAAATAAGCTTCATTGGATTGTTATTAATAGTCTTTTGAATCTATCTATTTGGAAAGAATTGATAACTTAGCAATATTAAGATTTCCAATCCATGAACAAAGTGTATCTCTCAATTTATTTAGATTATTTAAAATTTCTCTCAAAAGTGTTTCATATTTTCAGCATAAAATTACTGCACATATTAGATTAATTAGATTAATCTCTAGGTATTTCATGTTTTCTTTTTATGATATGAATTACAAAGATTTTTACATTTATTTCAATATCTAAGTGTTCAGTACTAGTATATAAAAATATAATCAATTATTATAAGTTGACCATGAATCCTATGACCTTTCTAATCCCATTTACAATTTTTAGGAAATATTGTATAGATTCTTTGGGACTGTATTCATATATGACCATGATGCTCTACAACTAATTATAGTCATATTTCTTTCTTTCAAGTCTGTATACCTTTTAGTATAATTTATCTTGTCTTATCACACTGGTCAGGACCTCCCGCACAATTTTGCATAAAAGTGGTGAGATTAAACATTCTATTGTTCACTAGATTATGTGGAAAGCACTATTCAGATACAACAGATGCCCTTAATGAATTATGGAAGTTCTGTTCTAACTTTAGATTTCTGAGACATTTTTTATTTTTAATATATGTTGAGTTTTTTCAAATTCTTATATTACATTTATTGAATAGTACATTTTTCTACTAGATTTTTTTGATGTAGTGAATTACAAGAATTGATTTCATATGATTAACCATTCTTTGCATTTTAGAAATAAAAGCCATTCATGTTGTATCATTATTTTTATACATTTTTAAATTAATTTGCTAAGAATTTCTTAAAGAATTTTGCACTTATGCCCTGGCTGGTGTAGCTCAGTGGATTGAGCGTGGGCTGTGAACCAAAAGGTTGACGGTTCGATTCCCAGTCAGGGCACAGACCTGAGTTGCAGGCCAGGTCCCCAGTGGCAGCCACAGGAGAGGCAACCACACATTGGTTTTTCTCTCCCTCTCTCCCTCCCTTCCCCTCTGTCTAAAAATAAATTAAAAATCTTAAAAAAAAAGATTTTTTCACTTATGTTCATGTGATAATATTGGCTCATGACAAGTTTTTTTTTTTTAAATCATTTTGTAGTGGTTTATTTTAACTTCTCTTTTCTCATAAGTTTTTGTCTGATTTTGGTATCAGCAGGCCCCATAAAATGAGTTGAAAGTGTTCTCACATCTTCCATTTTTAAAAATAGTTTGTGTAAAATTGAGATATTTCTTTATATATCACATTGTGCCACCTGAGTCTGGAATTTACTGTGGGGAAAGACGTTAGGCCACAAATTCAAACAACTTAACAGATAGCAGGCTATGCAGTTGTCTCTTTCTTCATGAGTGAGCTTCAACAGTTTGTATATTTCCAGAAATTTATCAATTTCGTCTGTTATAAAATGTACTGTTGTTTATAATTTTCTGTTATTACCACTTTAAATCTATAGTTATGTTCTTTCTTGCATTCTTCATATTGGTAATTTTTATCTGCTTTCTTTTTTTTCTTCAGCATTCTACCTAAAGCTTTATCAATCTGAACTTCTGAAAGAACCAGTTTTTAGATTTATTAACTTTTTCATTTAATTCATTTTTGCTCCTCATTATTTCCTTCCTTTTTATTGCATTGGTTATATACATATATTTTTTCTTTTTTTAGTTTTTAAAGTGATGCCTTAGTTTATTGATTTGAGATACTTCTAATGTAATCATTTGATATAATTCTCTCCATGTGCTGCTTCAGCTTCATCTCTTCAAGTTATATTTTCATTTTTATCCATTGCAAAATATTGTGTAATTCCTCCTCCTTTAAATATTAGATTATTTCAAATTGTATTGTTTAAATCCAAATAATTGAACACGTTTTCATTGTTTTCAAAAATCTATTTTAATTTCATTGTAACCAGATAAATTACCAAAGGATTGATTTAATCCTTTTTAAGATTTTGATGTTTGCTTTATTGCTCATAATATGGTCTATCTTGGTAGATATCCTTTGTACATTAGAAGAATGTGCATTCTGTTGTTTTGGGGCTGAGTGTTCTAAAAATGTAAGTTAGATCAAATTGGTTGATAGTGTTTTTATTTTATACTTTCTATATCCTTACTGTCCGTCTTCTTGTTTTATAATAAGAAAGAAATTTTTCAGTGTCCAACTATAATGATTTATCCATCTCTTTCTCCTTTTAGGTTTGTCAGTTTCTGTTTTATACATTTTGGTGATCTGTAAGGTGAATAAATGTTTAGGATTGTTACGTCTTCTTGACAAATTGATTTATTTACCATCACAGGGCTGCAGGTTTCATAGATTCTGGCAGGAAATACAAGATCCGGGGTTAGAGACAAAGACATTTATTACTCGCAGCACAGAAAATAGTGTCAACTTTATGTTTACATCAATTTTCCCTTTCTTTCCCTAAATCTCTTAAGTGCAAGACAAAGGTAAGTCCAGGCGGATAGTATACACAGAGTGGGTTTGTGTCCACTTGAGCAACCCTGAACTTAGAAAACCCCAATCGTATAAAGATGACTGGTAGCAAACTTGCCCAACATGTTTCCAGGAGGACATTATCTTTAGTCTCCTGGACAGCAAATGAATCTGCCCTATGCCCTGGAGGCAAGGGACGTAATAGATCTCTCTCTCAAAGCTGTTCACTACACAAAAACCCTTAAAAAGTATTGTCCATAATAAAATGTACCACAAGATGTGGGAATATGTCAGAGACTCATGGAGAATTGTTTCCTAGCAATTCTTTGTTTATGCCTGGAGATATTTCTCATTTTGTTTTCTATTTTGTATTAATATAGCCACTCTCTCTTCCTTTTGATCAGCATTTGCTTGGCACCCATTTTTCCATCCTTTTGCTTTTAAACTACTGATGTCTTGATAGTCATAGTGGGCTTTCTGTGGGAAGCATTTGTTCTTAATTTTTTACCCATTCTGACACTCTCTGCCTTTTAGTTGAGGGGTGTAAGCCATTTACTTTAAATGTAATTGTTAAAGTGAATGAGTATAAATCTACTAACTTGCTATTATTTTGTATTTTTATCATCTGGTTCATTTTTTTCTTTTTGTTATTTTTCTATGGTTTATAATATAGTCAACCTTCAAAATATATTATCCCACTTCAAAATACATTATTCCACTTCATTTTATGGCTGTGTATGTTCATTTCCTTACTTTCACCTAATTTATTTCTGTGCTACAATTACTTCTGTATATGTTAAAAACCTAATAATGCATTATTACTATTTTTTACTTAGATACTTAACCTTTTTAATCAATTGAAAATAAGAAAAATTCTCATAATTTAGTTTTTATGATATATGTGACTTCTTATTTATGTACATTTATTTTTAAAACATTTTATTTTTTATTTTATTTATTTTTAGAGAGGGGAAGGGAAGGAGAAAGAGAGGGAGAGAAACATCAATGTGTCGTTGCTTCTCATATGCCTCCCACTGGGGACCTGGTCCACAACTCAGAATCAAAACAGAGACCCTTTGGTTCCCAGGCTGGCACTCAATCCACTGAACCACACCAGCCAGGGCTGTAAATTCAACTTTTTATATGGTATTCTAAAGTGTATGCTTTCACATTTCTCAAAGTGCAGATATGTTGGTAATGAGTTCTTTTGTTTGTCTGAAAAGTCTTGTCTTTATTCTTTTCTTTTTCTGCTTGTCTTAGGTTTAATGGACTCTTCTCTCTATTTTACTGAAGCAGAAGTTGTAGTTATTGTTTTCTTAATTTCTAATATATAATTTTAATGCTACATCCCACAAATTTTGTTAATTTTATCTATTTGTTTTTCTTTGATTTTTAAATTTCTCAAGGCTTCTTTGTCCCATGTGTTACCTAGAAGAGTACTGATTAATTGTCCAGGGAAGGTGACCGTTTTTTGTTGCTTTTTACACCTTAAGTGAAAGCAGACTTTTGGTTTAGCTATAATTTGCCATTTTAATTTTTTTTTCCTAGAAAGATTAAACTTTGTTCCATGTATTTCTTCATTACTCTATTTATTTCATTGATCCAGAGACACACATTTTTTTTCTAATCTTAACACTAAAATTAAGATATGTCTTAACAACTGATCCTTTCAAATGATAGTTGATGAGGTAATCTTGTTTATTATTACCTGAGTAAAGGTGCAGTTATCATTGCCTGAGAGAGGTCAAGTGGTAAAAGTACTACCAACAAAATTTTCAGAACGGTTGCCAGTGATTTTGGAAAACAAAACAAAAGCCACAACCTGGATATAGCACACCAGTGGGACACTTTCTAAACACTTAATACGTAACGTAGAGGGAGCAGGGAGGTGATAAAACAGAAGTGTGTAGCAGTTTTGAAAGCAGAGTGATCTTACACAGATGTAAGATGGCTTAAAAACCAAGCACCATTAGCTTTAATTCCCTGCAAAGACTCCCAAGAAATGCTACACCACCAATATTCTTTTGGTATAGGGGATGGTATCATGTGGGAAAACTGGGATATCAGTAGCTCTGATTCAACAAGTGATTGAGAAGACTCTGTTCTACATAAGAAGACATTTTAGGGATGTCTTCACCAGCATAATTTACTGATCTTGTATTGAGACACTAGACAAATAAGATCAAAATTAATGCTTAAGTCTAAAACATCTCTTAGTATTTGAATTTAAAAAGACTAAGTGATAAAAAGGCCTCAGAAATAAAAATTGGCTGAATTTTTATTTCTTAAATATACATAAAATAAGATACATTTTATAAGCAATGATATGAGATTTACTACAATGCAGTCATTGATAATATGTAGCAAATACATGTAGCAATTTTAATACTTTCTATTCATGTTTGTGAACTCTTCTAAACAAAATTTTTTATTATGATTTTTAAATGTGTTAATTCCCTTATCCCTCATGTAAATATTTACTTAAATTCTTAAATATTTACTTTATTAAATATTTACTTAAATATTTATTTTATTAAATATTTACTTAAATGTTTATTTACTATAAATCATCTCATTATCTCTAACAAGCATTCACCAGAATTGGAGACCATCAAAGCAGAAAAGGAGAAAGGAACTGGATAAAGGGAGGCTGCCATTTGTCCTTTAGAGCAGGTCTGTCCTTTGAGACATTGCCACAGAAATTAAATCCATCAACTATTCAAAGTTTTGTTTGATATCAAAGTACAAAAAATATAAAATTCAATATTGCTTTAGCAAAAACAATAATTTCATAGATAAATTGCATTTATCTAGGTAAGTATAATTGCATTGTGCTCCCAACCTGTGATAGAGAAGACTTGAATGGTAGCTGTAAAACCTTTTGATACTATTTATTTTTTCTTAGAATTATGGTCAATCTACACCTTTATTTTTTTATTTATTTATATTTTTTTTTAAAGATTTTATTTTTATTTTTAGAGAGAGGGGAGGGGAGGGAGACAGAGAGGGAGAGAAACAGCAATGTACGGTTGCCTCTCACATGGCCCTCACGGGGACCTGGCCCGCAACCCAGGCATGTGCCCTGACGGGGAATCGAACCGGGACCCTCTGGTTCCCAGCCCACGCTCAATCCACTGAGCTACACCAGCCAGGGCTACACCTTTATTTTTGAAAAAAAATTATCTTTCTAAACTTGTCAGAGTTATTTAACTTATTGTTACTTTTGTCAAGAATTTTATGAATTCTAATAATGGAAAACCAGTACTTGTATGGCCTTGTCAACAGAGCCAAAACTGAGCTTGTTTCCAATTTCTGACACTTAACAGCTGAATGACTTTTGGAAGACCAGCTAACCTCTCTGTTGCTATTTCTTCAACTGTAAAATGAAAATTAAAATAATAATAATCATTATATCAATAGCAAACACATAGAATGCTTCTTATTCTGATCAATGATTTCTGCATATCATATTATTTAGTCTTCGCAAGAAGTCTATGGAGAAGGTGCTATTATTATCTACATTTCATAGATGAGAAACTAACAAGGTCACTACAGAATTAAAAAATAATACTTATAACATTTGGCACGGAGAATAAGCACTCATTGTAGTGATGATATGTTAACGATGATGGCAGAAGTAGTGATTTAAAATTTTTAAAAAGATAAATTTTTTCTGTATTAGCATTGTGCCATCATCATAGATGAATATGCTTTTAACTACTAGAAACATAGCATTAACAGTTTATTTAATAAGCATTTATTGACACCCTTTTATGGCCAGATCCTGAATGTATAAAGACTGAGATACGATGCCATTTTCAAGGAGTCTCTAAATTTTTAGGAAAGGGAAAAAAATGTGATCAAAAGAGGAAAATATGAATGGAAGGAATGACGACAAAGGAAAAGAAGGAAATAAGGAGGAGAAAATAGAAGATAGAACAAAAGAAAGGAAGGCAGGGTACTCTTGCAGGAAATTCAGTTGGCTTCCTTTAGATTTGCACAATAGAAGGAGTATTCCAGTCTCTAATACATGCCATGCATCAGCGCCCATATTTAGAAATCAGCTGCTGGGAAGACACGTGTAAACACAGCAGAGCATTATTCTTAAGGGTGTGTGGTGATGCACAGCCCTGTCAAACTGGAACCTGGCTTTATGCAAAATGACTGCTGGATCACTGGTCCTAATTTGGTGTGCCATCTGTAAAAAACAAAAAAGCACTGTAGCACATGTGTGTACAATTGATATTATAAAATGATGCTAACTTATAAAATCCAGTGAGAACAAGGTGGATTTTTTTTTAATTCATTCTGTGACCAGTTTTTGTTAAATATCTAAGGATTATGGAAAGGTTAGGGAAGGATATGGAGAGACAGAAGTGGGAGGGAAAATGGGGCAGAAACATCATAGCAGCTTTCAGCTGCTTCAAATCTCTTGGTAAGAGGTTTGTTACAATTTCTATCAAGAAAAATAGGTGCATTCAATAGCTTGGGATACATTTTGTGCGAATCCAGTTAATATGTCAAATATCCTGCTTTAAGCAAGGAGACAGAAAAGCTTTGCTGTACCACAAAGGGGCATCTTAATCCCATCACTCCTTTGTCACCCTCCAAGGAAATAGCATTATGTAAGCATCTGATTTGCATCAGAGGGCACTTTGATTTCTGAGAAAGCTGTTTGCAATTCAATAAGCTCCATGCACAATGTTGCCTTTCTTGTGATTCCTTATGGTGTACTTGATAATGATCATAATATATTTTTCCCCCCAATGGAGAACACTGAGGCAGTACTGGAAAATCAAATTTTGTCTCTGGGCAAATTAAGGGATGTATAAGGATTGAAAGAGATAAACTTCATATTGGATTATCTCTGGCTTGGATTAAGAAATTTTGCAAAAGGGCATTAGGTTAGGTAGAGGCAAGCCTGAATTGATAGGCTGGGAATGAAGATTAGGACAATTTGAAAAATGAAGGAAACATGAGAAGAAAAGAGGGTGGGGAGGGAAGAGAAAGAGACAGACAAACAGACAAGAAAGTAGAGACAGAGAAGAAAAAGTAAAAATAGAAGTTGTTTGGGAGGCTGACTCATGGGGTAGAAAAGAAATTTTGCAACCCTTGAGAAGGTCAAAAGTTCATATGAAATTCACCAAATATTCGTTTCCCTAATTCACTCCTCCCAGCTTGTTGAGTATGCTTGTTATACTACAGGATCTTATAAAGCCTGGGATATTCTTTCTATTTCTCTTTTTGAATGGTTGAATAGCAGCCACCTCCTTTATAGTCCTGTAAATCTTAATTATGTTTCCATCTAGCTGAGTTGTTAAAAAATTAATGATTTAGAGCTGATTCCTGATTTGGCTTGCTTTGACAGAAAACATTTGAAATGAAAGCATGGCTATGGGTCACTAACTTAATCTTTCCAGGGTGGTGGCCCGAGGTGTGAGAAGCAACCTTCAGACCCACATCTCTGTAAAGGTGATAGAAATGAGTAGAAATACAACAGGGTTAGGGTTGGGGGTTAAGATCTCAGGAAATTACAAAAACAAAGGCTATCAATGGCAGGGACCTTGAGACCAGGGTCCATGAGTTTTTCAGTCATCACCACAGAAATCGGTATAGAGCAACGCACAGAGAGATGCTCTGTACTGATTATCTATTAAAAAGCAGGAACCGGTTGTCCTCATGCCTGTAATGAAAACAACAGGAGATTTCTAATCTCAAACTGCTTCAGTTCAAGTAGGGGTGACGCGGGTAAAAGAGCAAAAGAAACAACAATCTCTGATATGTTGTCCTTATGTAACTTTTATGTTCCCAATTGGTTTCAAATAGCACGCAATATTTTAGAGATAGGAAAATTATTATATAGAGTTTCTCAACTGTATTTGCATTTTGAGCCAGCTAATTATTTGTGATGTGGGCTGTTCTCTTGTGTATTTTAGGATGATTAGTCACATCTTTGGCCTCTGTGCATGAAGATGCCAGTAGCAAACCATCCCCAGTGATAACAACCAAAAATGCCTCCAGAATTGGAATGCCCCCTAGTTGAGAACCACTGCTGAAGAACAGTCAGGTCCAATTTTTTTCCAATTACTCCATTTACTCCAAAAATCCATTTTTTTGGATTTTTGTTGTATTGGTATTTGTTATTTTACATCATACATGCAGTAAAAGTGGCAAATTACTGAACTTCCCTAGAAAACCCTTCTCTTCTTCCATGGTCAAGAAAACACAAATCACTCTATTAGAGACTACGTATCCCATTTTCCTTTGCAGGTAGATATGGCCATTCACATGACTGAGTTTAACAACTGTTAGGGAAATAATTAGTGGCACTTCTAAGCACTGGCATTAAAATAAAGAGCAGACTATTGTTTAACTGTCCTTTCCTTTTTACTGTGAGCTGGAACATGAAAGGGGTGACCAGCTTCATGGTGCAAGAACGGCAATGCCCTAGAGGACAGGAAAACCAGAGGATGGACTTACTTGTTGAGTGACAGAGTCCCTGAGTTAGTTTGTGGACCAGAACAGCTTCAGCAGCCTCAACCACGCACCTGGAGACTCTTATATGGAAAAGATAAAAAGACTTCTACTTTATTCAAGCCACTGTGTTTATGTTCTCTTTGTTACAGAAAGTTAGCCTTTGAGATCTTACTTGTTAGAATCGTAACATGTGTAGAATGTGTGTACAATTCCATGCAGGTGTGTATTTATGCACATACACACATGTGATCAATGGGCAGAATTCTGGTTAAGCAAGATATTTAGAAAGAGAAAAATATTTAACTCAGTGATTGTCCATATTAGAATATTTCTTTAAAAGCTATACGATTCTAGATAATAGAGTAATTAATTTTGCCAATGTGGTTTCTGGACCTTAAATGACGAATAAGAGTTTGTCAGAAAGATTAATGAACTAATGAAAGATCATTCTCTGGTTTCACAGCTCCAAAGGCTGCCATCCAGAATGAGGCAGCGGTAGCTATGCACACGGCAGCAGTGATCGTTTGAGTCACAGTGATGTTATTATCACTGAGTGAGGTTGCTTAGCTGCATCCCACCTCACGACAAGATGATCAGCAGACTTTGGAAGTGACAGGGACATTAGCACAGGCAACCAATTCATTTGAATACTGAGTGTGTTGATTAAAAGAGCTCTCTGTTTTTTTCACGGTGTATAGAGAGTTTCTGAAAGGAACTTTAACAGAATTTGATGGTGCTTTTAATGACTCACCTTTTTACATATTCCTCTTCTATTAACCACTGATCACAATTGTATATCACATGAGTTGCCCTCTCCTCTGCATTAAATGCTGCCCTCTAAAGCATAACATTGGTATCCAGATAAATAAGCTAACATTTGAAAATATACTTATGAAAAACATATATGATGATTCGATAATTTTTCTTAAGCTAAACTAACCTCAAACTGTCTCATGAGTGTCAATATGCATTATGCTAGCTTACTTGCATTATTGAATATTAACTATGTGAAAAAGCAATTGAGTTGTCCTGGAATTTTTTTTCTAGAAATCTGTATTCTCTCATATGGGAAAAGCAATATCACGTTTTTGAGGTGGCTCACAAGTACATTTCAATATAATGAATTTCAACATTCTTTATACAATGCTAAATAAGTGATACTTCCCATAAAACCTTACCATATTTATCTTTTTGAATATAATTGGTGTTTTTCCAGTGAGCTATATACTCTGAACTTCTCTCATGTTTGAATTCATATAATGTTCTAATGAATCCTGATGTCAATTTTCTTATTTATTATTTTCTCTGGCTGTGCACCACTGAGTCTCTTTAAAAAATTATGAGAAGTTTGATCCCCCAACTTAACAACATTTTTCCCTGTCCTTTTCTCCTGTTTGATAGTTGCAATGTATCTATCTCTTTATTCAACCCTTTCAGCAGTTACTCAATAATGTTAACTTTCCTGGGAGGGGGCTCTGTGCTGTGGTTGCCCCCACATTTCACTCTTTCGTGGCTCCTGCAGTTAAGCAGTGGCACTCCAGAGAGTTTAAGTATGAAAATATGTCACCAAATATTTCGTAAAAATGTAACTTTGAAAATCTGCTAAAATATTCAGTAAGCCCTTATAATGCAATTCTGATGCTAACTTCCAACATCCAGCACAGACTGCACAGGTTAAAGGAATAGTCCCTAAAAAGGCTGCCTTACATCAGACATTAGCTACAGTTTAAGGGTACACAGGCCAGCCATACTCTGATCAATTGGCTATCAATTCAGGTACTTTCACTACCCCCTCAAATTCTATAATTTGCTGGAATGATTCACAGAATTTAGGAAAATGATAATTATATGGTTACACTTTTCTCATAGGGAATGGATACAAATCTGAATCAGCCAGAGAGCGATACTTTGGGTGAAGCCAGAAAGTGTCCCAAATATGAAGCTTCTATGCCATCAGGACCTGTTACCGTCTTGGTCCATAATTGGATGGTTACCCATCAGGGAGCTCACCACCTGAGAGCTTCAATGTTCAGAGGCTTTATTGGGGTGTCGTTATGTGGTCATAATTGATAGAATTATTGACCATGGGATTGAACTCAATCTCTAGCTCCCACCCACTCCATAGAGATGATAGGTCAGGTATCACATGGTTCAAAGCTCCAAACCTATAATCACATGATCAGTCTTCTTCCTATGGCTAGTGCCTGTCCTGAGACAAATCATGAGTCACCTTATTTGCATAACTTCAGGTGTTGTCCCAGAAGCCCACCATGAAAAACAAAGATACTCCTCTTATCACTAAAGAAATTCCAAGGATTTAGAATCTTCCCCTCAGGAACCTGGGACAAAGACCAAACATTTCGTTATACAGCTGCCCTCTTCCAAACACAATTTTACCCATGCATGTCACCAAAATGTCCTCTGAATTAATGCTTTTTATCTACTGTTCTTTTCAGGAAGAAGAGCATAAAATGTAAGTCTGAAAAAAAAAAGACAATGAATAGAGTATATGTGTTAGGTGCAGTCTTGGGCAAAATTGCAACATATTTGAACATTAGAATATTAGAACTTGAAGGGGTTTCAGATATTCTTTAATCTTACGTTATTTTTCTGCATAAAAAAATAGGTCAGGAGAATGAAGTGATTTGCCTAAGGTAGAAAGAAAAATAAGTCTCAAGTAGAAATTAAAATGTTCCAGCTCTTTCTACCATAGCACACAAGCAATTCTCCGGAGCCAGCCCCAAATCTTCATTTCCGGGCCCATACTTTCCAGTTTCTCCACTTTGTACTCTGTCTTTTCCATCACTGGAGAGACTTTATGATGCTAAGCGCCCTCATTTCCCTGCTTTTCTTCTCTTCTACCTCTTCCTCTTTGTGCCTTTGCAATTTTAGTGGACCATAAAGTAAACTATAAATTCTCTTCTCTACAAGGGCAGAAATGTGCTAATTAACTCATTTACAGCTCTCCTAGATACCATGATACCTTAATTCAGTTTCTTAAAATAAACTTTCTAGATTGATGTTAATGAATGGGTATCCGAAAGGAGGCCCTTAACACTTCTATGTACACAGATGGTTCTGTATGCCACAGGAAGCAGCATCTGAAAAAAAAGGCGCTCTCTCTTGCAGATAGGATTGTCAACAGGGTGTGCTGCTTAACGCATTGGGACAAAGACTCCGAATAATAGAGAAGCTCCTGCTGACCATCCTCTTATGGTGTATCTCTGTTCTTCTCCCAGAGTAACTTTTGTGAAATGCAAATCTTACCTGAAATGCCTGTTCATAGCCTTTAGTCCCCTAAATTTTGCATGCAATGGTTTTCTTAATCTGGTTTCTGGCTGCCTTTCAACCTAATCTCCATCCACTCCAGCCAACATCACTTGGCACCACTTCAACCATAGTATGCCATTCCACGCCTTCCACATGCTGTTCCCTAGCCTGTAAGTCTCTCCTGCTAATCCTCCTTGGCCTCATTAAAGCACAGATAATGCCTTAAAAAAAAAAAAGCATAATATGACCTTTCTTTGAATATTTTCCTAATACTCAGATTGATTAAGGTATCCCTGTCCTAGTCTCTTTAGCAATCTTTAGAAACCCCTGAGTTAGTAGTTTTTTATGGTATAATGTTTATAATGAGTTATGTGACTTTTCCAAATGGACTGTGAACTCCCAGAGGCAAGGACCATGTGTTGCTGGATTTGCATTCTCAGAACCAGGCACATTGCATGAGCTAAATTAGTGTTTGATGAATGAATGCATGCATGAACAGTATATGTCATATTATACTCATCCACCTTCAACTTTCCTAGAGAATTGTAAAAAAAATCTTTAAAATGTAGACATTTAGAAATAAGATCCACTTTAGGGTTTGGAGAATTTGTAACTTCAATAAAAGTGCATGTGCATGCCAATGTGAGTGTGGAGCAAAAATCTCTCTAAATTCCTCAGTGTTCAAAGGATGTTAGTTTGAAATTTCATTTCTTATCATACATTTTTTTCCAAGAGAATGTGTTATGATATTTGTTTTGAAATATAAACAGTACCATTTCAGAGCTGTGCTGAAAGGTAAATGTTAGAAATTGTCACTCTCTGAAGTGGTAAATATTTCAAGAGCACTGAAAGAATCATATCCCCCACCCGCATCCACAACTGCCAGAGTCACTATTATATTTTGACAAAATACACACGGAATTTTGGCAATGACTTTTATAAATATCATGAGATTGTTTTTTCCAACTTAAAGGCCAGTGTTTTCTCTTGGTTTCTGTTGTCAGCATGTTACCTTCTTACCTTAAGCCCATTTCCTCATTTGCTCAATTCCATACAGTTCACAGAATGTATAAACAAAAATCTAAGTTTATAACATTGCAAATTCACCAAACTGTAAGATAAACATCTATTGACAAAGCTGTGGGACAGCGGGCCTGTTGCCTCTTCTAAAATTCGCCCTTGTTACGTAGTCTTCACTTTCATGGGCTAGAGCTCTTTGTTTGGATTTTTATTTTAAAAAATATATAAGCAATGGATGCACTAGTTGAAGTGAGTAAGGTGTTATGAAATACCTAGCTCTTCCAAAAGTGATATTTTGATGACAAGAGCTTACACGCAGACTGAGAATATTTTATGGTATGTAATATGTTTACATGTGGATAGATAAAGCAATGATAATTGATTTTTAAAATATAGATCATAGAAATTGACATTTAATGACATGAAAGTGTAACTATTTGTATCATCTATTCCAGTTTTGCTTATCAGATGTTGGCATCAAAAACAATGAATGCTATTTGAGCTGTTTATCTTTGGATTGATTTTTATACTGTTTGTGCAGGTTCACAGTAGGCACTGCTTTTTGGAAGCTTGAGCTTGCATTTTTGTATATATATACAGATACATATACATATGCCTAGATATGTATGTGTATATTACATATGTATGTGTGTATATATGTAGTTTCTATCTGTGACTCCTATAATGATACTGGCAAAATTTACTTTGGCTATTGTAAATTAGCACAAGGGGAAAAATAAGGCACAACAAATAATATTCCATTAAATATTCCACAGAATTAACAAAAGTTGAGAAACAGTGCTAGTTTCCCTTAGGAAGATCTAAGAATCCAAGAATAGTTATATTTTCCTTGAATTAGATAAGTAGAATTGTGTCCTTTTTTGGAGGGGCACATGTTAAAAGTAGGTTTAGCAGTACAATTTTGGCATGCTTTAAATAAATAAGAAAATAAACTAAAACATTATTAAAATACTTTTTCTTTTAAGATTGTAATCTCAAACTTTAGAATACTATAGTTAATAGTCTTTCAGCTTAAATGTATGTGACAATTATGACGATTTAAGCACTAAACATATTATGTTTATGTAGAGAATCTACAGTTTTGAAAAAAGTTACCAAAGCAAAATAGTATGTATTTTTAGATTTATATTGTCATGTTTTGCTGTATGGCCTCAATTATAGTTTTTAAGGTAGGTTTACAAGCTCACTGTAAAAGGTTACAAGTTTTAGTTATAACCCTGATACTTGGAATGTAGCTCTGTGAATGGCTGGTGAATCATCATTTTCTATTGTATCCATTTATTTTTCTTGATAACTAAATATCTACTATCTACATAGTCTGTTAGAACAGTTGGAGAATGTATCTAATATAGTCATTAAAGTTGCTAAAATGTAGGTAATATTGTAGGTAAAATAACAAAAAATGTAAGTAAAATAACAATAATTTATTATTATTATTATTGAGATAATACATTCTTTTGGGATAAAAATTGTTATTTTTTAAATCAGTAAGTCTTTTCGTTTCTCTAACTCATTTTTCCAGCTCCACTGTGGCAATTCAAAGGAATTAGACGTAAAGAAGAAGATGTGTCTGAAGAATACTTGAACGATGCATTCATTTTCCTGGTTAAGCTGATGGCTCAAAAGAGTTCAGAACAGACATGGCTATTTTGCTGCACTTGCAGCAACTTAACTCAAGTGTGTTGTTGATCAGAAAGGTGGACTCAAAACAGGCTCTAAATGGTAATAAGCACTAATAGTTCTGTGGGTTAGTGTTGGTAGTGTTTTTGGTAAAAAGGTCTCCTCTTCCTGTGAATGTTCTGATATAAAAAGGTTACAGACCACACTGAGATCGTAGAGATCAACAGTGAGGAACACTGAGTTCTATCGGTGACTTGCTGTGTGGTCTTCAAGAAAGGTATTTAAATTTTCAGGGTTTTCACTTACCCAAGTATGGAAAAGAAATAATAGCACTTAACTATTTCTGAGAGTATTGCTGTAATTAACTCTTCTGAAATGCTTTGAAATAAGCATCAAAGAGATTCACTTATGTGCTTTGGCTTTTGATTTTATTTGTTATGAAAGAGAACATATTTTGCATGGGAGAAAAAAAATTCTGGAAAATACAAATGGTAAAATATTATGCGTTACATTAAATGTATTCTACATGATTTCATTAGGATAATTATAAAAACTAAAGACCCCTTTCCATCTCTTGTGGGTGTTCACAAATATGCTTACCTCCATCCCTGTAGCATAACCACACCCAGCTAAATATCGGGAACTACTGATGCAAGAGTTTATAATGATGTGTCATTAGGAAGTTTTCATGTTGAAAAGGCTTTCCTGATAACGCTTAGAGTATATACTATTATTCAATTGGCTAAAATGGTTTGTCGGTTAAACTTCCAATGCAAAATAACAGAAAACTCGCAGTGGCTTCAACAATAAAGGACATTCATTGGCTTCTTTAATGGCAAAGATCAGAGATAGTAGTAACTGCTTTTCACTAGGCTATGTTATAGGAAGAATTCCAAAATTGCAGTAGCTTACAACATAGGTTTCTTTGAAGCAAGCTACTTCTCTATTTCACGGGTTTACTTTATTTTGGTATGCATGTTTAAGGAGCAGCCCCTACATAGGTCATCTCATGGAATAATACAAAGAGAAAAATATGGAACTGTACAGGGTTCAGCAGAAGTAATGTCTGCTTGAGTGTGGTTGGTAGGGTAATAACATAGGTGTGATAATTTATAGTTTTAATTTGAACATTTCAACTAAAATTTCATATGGTATGCTTGAGCGTGATATTGTTATGTTACAGAATTACATGCTTATGATTTTGTAATAAAATATTTTATAATAAAAAAGGGGCATTATTTGTGCTAGACCTTGTATATTGGCTCTCAAATCTTCTTTTCAGAAATTACATGCATTTTTTTCAACTTACAAAGCAAGTTACTTGGCTGATGTTGTTGGGGAGGGGGAGTAAATATAATTCTTACAAGGATACATAGAGAATGCTCTGGAATAATAAAGCAGCCTACCACTTAGAGCAAAGTACGGATGTAGTTTGATCAAGGCACAGCTCTGTTCCCTGAGTCACTACCCTACTTTGTTTACTGACTTTAACCTCAGAAACCATCTATCAAAAGAAGAAGACTTCTCTTTTTTCAACCATCTTTCAGAAAAATGTTTAGCCCTAGCTGGTGTGGCTCAGTGGATTGAGCACCGGCCTGCAAACCAGAGGGTCACTGGTTCAATTTCCAGTCAGGGCACACGCCTGAGTTGCAGGCCAGGTCCTCAGTTGGGGGTGTGCAAGAGACTACCACACATTGATGTTTCTCTCCCTCTCTTTCTACCTCCCTTCCTCTCTATCTACAAAGAAATAAAAAATAAAACCTTAAAAAAGTTTTAGTTTCATTTTGATTGGGACCACTTGAGCCATTTCCTGAATCCAGAAATCTGCACTGTAGCCAGGAAAGGCCAAGCATTGATTGTCAGAGACCATGAATGGAGACCATCCTGGGTGACTTAGACCAACAGGTTAAACCGTGAATTAGAGATTGATGCTGTTCCCACCCAAACCATATTGTGGCAGGGATAGAAGAAATACAAGAAACCAATCTCAGATCTAGATATCCCAATTCATTCTGTGATTGGTCAACCTTCATATCACTCCTTCAGGAGGTTCTATTGTCCTCCCTGTCCTTAAATTCTGTGATATAACCCTGCATTTTTATCATAATATCCTTAAGCATAATTTAGTTTCTAAGAATTTCTGTTGCTTGCAACTCAAAGTCTTTTATCTGATAAAGGAATACAGAATTTATAGGGAATTGTTACATACAAGAAGATTCAATAAAAATAAATAAAATTGACCTTGGTTTAAATCCAAATCCTCTATTTCCTAGCTATTTAACTTTCAATAAGATATTATCTTTTTTAAGGCATATTCCCTTGTATTTAAAAAGAGAATAATGGATCTATAAGGGTTTTGGCAAAAATGCAGTGAGCTAAGCCCTGGCTGGTGTAGCTCAGTGGATTGAGTGCGGGCTGTGAACCAAAGGGTCACCGGTTCGATTCCCAGTCAGGGCACACACCTTGATTGCAGGCCAGGTCCCTAGTAGGGGCCACGTGAGAGGCACCACACATTGATGTTTCCCTCCCTCTCTTTCTCCCTCCCCCCTCTCTAAAAATAAATAAATAAAATCTTTTAAAAAAAGAACAAAAAAATGCAGTGAACTAATATACATGTGTAAAGGTTTTGCCTTGTATACAGTAATAACTGGCGTATGGTGTTTCAAAAAGTGTTAAGAGTTTAGAGATGGTAGAGATCATAGCTTGAGGAATTAGGGAATCTTTGCGGGGAATATAGCACTTAAGGTTGATTTTTATCATCTCCATAGCATTTCCACATGGGGACTCTCTAGGAGATAATAAGCAAGTACCCAAAGTCTATTGGATAGTGTCCAGCAAAGGTGCAGAGGTGAGAGAACACAAGACATACTCAGAAAATGGGAAACAGGCAAGTTAGTTCTGTGAAAGTTCTCATTCACATTTTCTTCTATGCCTCATGTCTGTGTCCATCCCCAAGACTGAAATAATCCTTTGACACAATCAGTCAGGTTATTTGTACCTGTGGGCAGGTTCAGCTCCAGCATTTTCCTCTGTGGTATTTCTTTCTACTGCACAGGAGGGCCTACATTCACACTTTTCATAAATGCTTGCTTATTCAAGCAGGGCATTTTCAACACATTTATCTATTTTGCCTTGCAGTTCTCCATCTTACCTACATCTTAATATGTTATAACTTCTAACACACTCTGGGCATGAATAAAATATATGTATCTTTATTTAAAATGTGTTTAATTGTACTGTATGCTGACTTGAGGGAAAAATAACTTTCCAAATGCAATTAATTTCATCTCAAAATGGGCAATTAATACTGCATATTATGTACATTAGCGTATTCTTCATTTAGAGAATGACACAAAATTCATTTTTTCTAATTAAATTGTACTTTGTTCAAAAGTGTGTGTGCATTATTTATTGCTGTGCCGATTTTAAGAATGAAAAGAATTAAATACTCTCAGTACCACAAAACTATTTTTGGTTTCCTTTAACAGGTCTGTTCTTATATGCTTAACCCAATCTGGAAATATCAGGAAGCTAACTGATTCCACAGATTACTTCATCACCAAAATATCAAATTCAATGGTTCCCAAACCCCTGTTATAAAATATATCATTTCAGTTGACTCTGCTCAGAGTCTCCTTTTCTCTGACCTTTATGATAAGTTTTTCATTTGTTCAAAATTTATTTCTCGTGGTTTGCTGGTGATCTAAAAGGATTTGCATAGTAAATGAAACATGCTAAGCTTCTAATGTAAAAAATTGAGTCAATTTTTTTGAAAATAGGCATGTACTCAAAAATGAGTTAAAGAAAAATAAAAAGGCAAAACAAAAAAGTGAGAATAAATTTCTTTGATTAAAAAAAATTGCATATGACACTGTTAGCCTGGGTTTCATTGTTGCTATTCTTCATTTGTTTGTGTGTTTGGGCGCTTGCTGGCATAAGTTTTCTGTTAACTTGTAATTGCAGCATCAGCCCATGGTGAAAAAGAGAATTTCTGGTATGGTTCTTGATGCAGACCCCAGCTCGTGGAGTCCTCGACGTTGTGGCTGAGTTGAGACAAACTCACACGGACTGCCGAATCCTGTGAAGGAAAAGGGACCGCACGGCCCTCTCAAGAGAGGAGCGCCCCCACCCTTGCCTTGACAGGCTTTTACTGCTCTTCTGGGCACATTGCATTGAGGATGGTCCTCATTTACTATGCACAGGTTTGCTGTAGGTGGTTACCTGTTACAGAAAACAAGGGAGAGGAAGTTGCTAATAACATCAAAAAAGAAGGATATTTGCAAATGTAAAGGGAAATGTGGTTGAACTGGTTACATGTCCTTGGAAGGTTTAGCATAGATTTTAGGAAGGTACTTTAAAGACATGCAGTAAACTTTTGCTGCCTCAATTCAGGGTGAGGGAATTTTAGCAAAAAGCAAGTCTCAAAGCAGCCTAGGTACAATGCAGGCCTGATTTCCCACGGGAGAACCTATCCGGGGGCATGGGTCCTGTGTACCGGACCTCACTTTCCACTGGCCTTTCCGTGTGGGAGCTTGGCCCCCACGCCATGCAGAATGGTCTCCTGTAGTTCTGGTATGATTCTGACTTTAAAAGTGGTCCACAGGAAAATGAATGTATCCAAATCCTATCTTTATAGAGGTTCATGCTACAGGCACCCCTGAATTCCGATAAAACATTCTTAGAGTTGTGTTTTGCTTTTTTGTTTGTTTTTATACCAGGGAATATCTATCTTTTGTACTCATAGTATTATATTTTTCAATAAAAATCAAAGGTTTTTAATCAGACCACTTAGTTCCACCTGTATGGTACCAAATCTGACATGAAAAGAATGTTCAGAGATTATTTGTCTAACCAAACAAAATTTGGGCCATTTGCCCAGTCATGGAAAAGTGCATGCAATGATATGAACTTGAGAGGAAAAAACATTCTTTAAAATGACAAAAGAATTTATAGATCTATCCATAAAAATATTTTCTTGGCTTAGTGGCCTCTATTTCTCCACAGAATACTGTCAGCATTGGCGGCATTCAATAATACGAATGGCTGAGTAGAACATGCGGGACCCTCTATATAACTCCTACTGGCCCGTCTTCCTGCTCATCCACAGGAGCGGGTTTGAACTCTTTTGAGGACTAAATGAGGTAACAGATATACAATCGTCTTGTGAATGGTATATATTGGGTAAATTTAACTTGTTTTGCCTCATGGCAGGCCACTGCTAGGTGTTCTCTAAAGGGCAAATGTAGGAAATTCTATTCATATCATGATATTTTACTTCCAGACAACTCCTAAGATGATTGTATGTATGTATATACATGTTAAATAGGATAAATATTTCAATTTTATAGTCAAATATATATTCCCTGAAGCAAGAGATTGCTTCCATTAGCAAATCCTTAGATTTGTTTTTTTGTGTGTGTGTTTTTTTTTCTAGTGGTCAGCATTGCCAATTGTGCTCCAGGTATAGATACACACAGCTTTGAATACAGGTAAATATAAACTCTCTGGTTGGTTTCCAGAAAACATGTTGTTGATGCCCATCATTTTATTATCAGTAGTGCTGACAGCTCATTGACTTGGGGAACCTCCCATAATGGATTTTTTCCAATCCTGCTTTCTGAGGGGTTGCTCAGAAGAAACATTTCATGAATATCCTGTAGTGCTTTTTAAATTCTTTTCCCTTTTAACTGGCTACCTTTGAGTCTGGAACTCATCCAAGTACTTTCCCACCCACTTATAATAACACTGCGCATCTCCCCCCCCTGAGGCTGGTATTTCACTACTCAGAGAAGGCTTAATGCCATCTGCAAACTGGGAAACTCAATTCAGAGATGTTGAGAAAATGTGAAATATAATTGATCTTAGCATATTTTGAACAAAACTCAACTCTTAACCACTTTATATCTGTTTGGATAAACAGTGTTTGAAGCCTAAGTAATATAGTTTTGTTTAAGCATCAAGCAACCAAGCTTTATACATTTTAACTGATGAGTTCTCAAAACTATTTTACACATTTAATTTTTTTAAAAATGCTTTATAATAAAAACACCATATATTGAAGACTTATTGTGAGCTAAGCACTGTTTTCAACATTCTAATTTAACCATACAACAATCTTGAGGGTAACTATTATGAACTTTACTTTGCTATTGAGAAAGAATATTAGAAATGATCTTAAATTCCTTACCTAGGTACACAATGCTAGTAAAAGAGATGGAAAAACAATTTGAATCAATTTCCTGAATACTTATCAATTACAAACTAGCATGACTATAAGTACAATATTTAAAAATCACTTCAGCTGAAGTAGTGTTTCTCAAATATTTTTGAAGTGAAATAGTATTTTTAAAAATAAATCTAATGCAAGAGAGATTAAAATTGCATTTTATTGGGAAATGTTTATCTTTTTTCACAATAACAATGCAATACATTGTAAACATTTAAACAATATGGAAATTGGACAACCTGAAAAGAAGTGAAAATCCTGCTTGACAAGTACGAACCTTTTAGACGGTAATTTAGGTGACTACTGAAGTCATATCAGCTTTGGCATTCCATTTCTAATTTACTGGGTTGTTTAGAAAATAGAACGTCTTGACTCTTACAGACAAATAGGAGGGGACCACCATGTCTTTGTGTGCGTTTGTGTGTGTGCATATGTTTACAGGCATGCACAGATGTGAGTTACAAAAAAGAAAGAAAGAAAGAAAGAAAGAAAAGCCCAGAGCTATACCCATATAACCATCTTAATCAAGCACACATGTCTGTAAATGCAAATATAGTCCCAGGGATGGTAGGAAAGATTTTATGTGAAGGCCTTCACAAAAGTGAGTTAACCTGGCAACAGAAGCCAACGTGCTGGTGGTCTACAATGTGTTAAAATTGAGTGTATAACACATTTGAATGTGCCTTAACAATTTATTACAGTTAAAATATTAAATTGGAATCAAATGTCAGTGGTCCTCTCAAGACACCTTTGAGTACTAAGGTTACATAGGAGAAAGTTTGAAAATCGCCTCTTAAAACATCACGCCCACTACTAAGTCCTTTACTGAAGAACTGTAGTCGTTCCTCATGTCCGCCTACCTTGCAGATCTGGACAGCTGGTGTGCACAAAGGAAGTCGAATACATGGAAACACACACTGCTCTAAACCAGCTGTAACCAATACCTATCTACAGAATATATATTTGATCTGTATTAAATACATTTTGATTCTGAGGTTGTAATGAAATATGGCAAATTCCTAAGCCAATGGCTGGCTGATGACAGGCCATATATATTGAAGATAAGAATATGGTATGAAAGAAATAGTTTGTATGAAACCAAGAATGTGGTTAAAGTTGAAAGTGTCCAACACAAAAGACGTGTAGTGAGGTTAGGGTTAATATTTAACATTTAATCTTGGTTAATGGTACCTCTGGAGGACAATCTTTCATTTTTTCCATGAATAGATTTTCTGAGTGGTAAAGAATGCCCCATGAGGAATGTTACCTTCAACACTGAGACACACACTCAAATTAGTTATTTTAAGGGAGGTCCAGTCTCGAAAATCAATTTCAGTGGCAGGAAGATTTTCTTGTAAGCTTATTTGTTTGTTTTATTCTTCTTGTGGCTTGAATCAAAACTAGGAATAAGTCTTTGAACTGAACCTCTAAATAGTTTGCTACTTGACTCCATCTGGCTATGAAGCTATATTTGTGCAGATAATAGGAGAAGTATGCTAAAATATAAAAGAGAGACTGATTTCTTCACATTTTTAAATATTGGCCCTACAGCACTTCAGGAATTTAATTATCTCCTTTTGAATCTTGTTGTGCTTTTTCTTGCTAGACTTATTTCAGCTTTTATTACTCATTTCTGTGACTGCACAAGACGAACTGAAAACTGAAAAACACCAGGCACATAAGGAATTAATTTAACTTGAGTCCCAGTTAAGAATGGAGGAAGGACTTGGGCCTGTGCCATATATAAAAATGAGGGGCAGAATTGTGTCTTGCTTTTGTGCTATTTAATATACACCTAAAATAGTCCTTTCAAAGGATGGTTTTCAACGTGGGTACTTCCGCTCACTGGAATCCCACTGAAGCCCTCCACAGCCATCTGCTTAATAGTACCAAATACAAGTAACAAAGAGGAAAGGACTGGTTTAAAACACATGACTTGCACTATAGGAAAAGTATCATTAAAAAGTATAGAAAAACATTTTAAAATATCACAAGGAGGCTTTTTTTTTTTAGCATTTCCAAGTAAACTGTGTAAGAAGTCTAAGGAAACTTTACTGTTTAAATATAGCCTATAAAATAAAAGATTTGGGGTACATGCTATTAGTTTTATTTACACAGCTGATTTTATAAGTCCGGTTTAACAACATTGCAAGAGGGAAATATAAACCCATAATTCCTTATATGAAAATTTCAAAGCCAGACATGTTTCAGAACTCAGAATTTTTCAGATTTTAGAAAAGTAACGTATGCCATATATCATGCAAGAAGATTAGGAGTGTCTGTGTGGGGTACATGTTAGTCCCTACACAGAAAAATGTATGAATATTCCCACTGAACAGCATAAAGGTCATAAATAACCCCACATATCATTTTAGGGCAAGTCCTTCTGGAAAATATGTTCTCAGTGTTTTCTGCGTTTCAGAATTGCAGGTGAGGAATCATGGACCTCTACTGCCTATTAGCTTTCCAAGATGGCGCATCAGTCCACATTCCCAGCAATATATACAGGTGATTTCTGGCAGGTCTTAGTCATCACTGAATTAGTGTCCAGCATGGTATCTAACTCATAGTGGGTATTAATTTTTAATTGAATTATCATATTTTTCGGACCATAAGACGCAACTAGGTTTTAGAGGGGGGAAATAGGGAAAAAAATTTTGAAGCGAAAAATGTGGTAAAATATTTAATAACATAAATAACATAATATTTCATCAATGTAAATGTCAGCAGAACCCACAGCGAGCCAGGTAAGCTACATTTGGACTATAAGACGCATCCCCATTTTCCTCCCAAATTTGGGGTGGGGGAAGTGTGTCTTATAGTCCGAAAAATATGGGTTTAAAACAAGAACCAAAATAACTTCTGGGGAATGTTCAATAAGTAGTCATTTGAAAATAAATTAAAAAACAAAAAATACAAGATTTTCTCACATGCTGCAATTTAGTTTGGGCTTGAGTAGAAGGCTAACTAAACAAGATCCGCCTTTCACAAGGCACTGAGGACTCCAAGTTTTTAAACAGTCAAGCTCTGTGCAATTGTTTCTAGATCAATCACACAATCAATCACATTTAGGAGTTTAAGGGCCAAAATAAGATAAGTTACAAGTGTTTGCCGTATTTTTAGAGCAACCATACCAGAGCTTGTTGACAGTTTAGGATACAGGATCCTCCTGACATGGAGCTTTGTAAAGTTTCACTATAAATAGAAGCCTCATCAGCTGAAATATATTTTTCCCCTAAAGAATATGATGGCATTTTTTTCTGTTCCATAGCACCATAAAACAACAGTAATCTTTCCTAATTAGCTTGTCCAAACGGTATTAGACCTGAGAAATGCCAAGGGTTTCATAATATGTGATGCAATTCCACCAAAAAAAATTTCTTGGAACACATTTCAGGGAGGAAAGTCTCTGTCAATCTAACACATAAGATCGGTTAGGCACCCAAATTTTTTAGCATGTACTTGTGAAAATAATTATCCTGCCCTTGTCTTTGAATGACTCAGAGGAGATATCCCTCTCTTCCGGTTCAGCTATCAACTCTCTCCAAACCTGCTGTCGGCCAGGCAGATTCCTTGAGCGAGTGGCTAGTGCAGGAGTGCATTTACCCTTAGCTCTGGATCTTGAGAATGACTCAGGGATTTCCTCTGAACATCTTTCAGGAATTATAAATATTTAGAGAAGAAAAAGTCTTAATTAAGAGATTTACATTTTTTTTTTTGTTTGCCTCCCACACTTTATCACTCTTTTCTGGTCATCTCTCTCACTTTGCCATAATAATATTTCTAAGCTATTAATCTGCTTGGTTATAGTAGTTCTTTTCTTAGAAACTTCCTTTGGTTCCCTTTTATCTTCAGTGGAAAAAAACAGTTACTTCATTTGTTTTGTATATACTCTGAATCTCTTTCTCTAGCTCTTTATTCCCCGCCTGCCCTAGGTACGCCTGTGTGTCACCCGCACAAAACTCCATGCTGTTCTAAAAACCCCTCAATCTTGTACTTTTGTTCATACTTGTGCTTCTGTTTGTGATGCACTTCCCTCTCTCTGAGGCAAACTCATATTCACCCCCAGGAAGCAGTTCAAAGGTCATCTCAGGGAAACCCTTTCCAACAATCTCCTTTTGTGCTCTTACAACGTGTTTTAATATTAGTACTTCTTTGTCAATGTTATTTAAATATTCTATGATAATTATATATCTTCTTAATCTTGTTGTGCCTTCATCAGAACATCTCACATGACCAAGCACATTTTTGGTGCTTTATAAATGTACCTTGATTGAATAAAAATAAATGTTTCATGGATTTGTTAACAAATTCATTTTGAGGAGAGGTCAGTTCATAACATACTGTTTAATAAGAGAATTCCAATAATAAGAAACACCATGGAACTTTTAACTGACCAAATATTTTTTTATTTCTGAATACAATGTATGCTATGAGGAGGCAGAGTGTCATTCAGTATCCATGAAAATATCATCTGTCTTAATGAGAACAATTGCAGATCTTCCTCAACAACTGAGTTGAAAAATCCTGTGACACAAGAGGACTAGTAGTATAGAGAGACTGAAGCAATTAAGGATTATGAGAATACCAAAGACTTGTGCTAAATTGATTTTCTTCAGTATCGCACACAATTCTTAGAATACATAATCCCTTAAAAAAAAACAGTGACAAAGAAGCCACTCAGGCCCTGATTTCAAAGCAGAGCTGAGACTGATTTCCCTGCAGTGCTCATTGAACTGGTACCTTAAACCAAGGACTTTTCTCTGGGCCGTTTCCTGCTCCCAAGAGGGCAGGAGGCAGAGCTGTCCTGAGTTTTCATTCTTCCCTGCCCAGTTTCTCTGTTCTCTGCTCCTATGACCAGTGTGACCAAGCAGAGCTCGGGGCACCCAGAACCTGAAAAAAACAAACCATTTGTTTGTTGCATTTCCTCACAAGGAGATAAGCAGCATTCACCGTAACTTTGGTACAGCAGTAGCTGAGCAAAATAGGGTGTCAGAAATAAAGTAGTTTTGGTTAGTCCAAGGTATTTGTATTTGGAGTAATTGACTTATCTCTCTTCCCATAATGACCATATTGGGACATCTCTTTTCTCTAAATTTCTATTTTAACATTCTCACTGGCAACTAGGGATCTTACCCTCTTAGTAAATTGGTATCACCCACCATGCTGTCAAACGTTCCCTTTTATGGGGGTTGGGGAGGAGACTTAGCCCATCACCATTTCTCTACACGTCATTGTCATTAATCCTTTGTTTGTTTGTTTTTGCAGTCCTGAAAGAAAATTAGTTTTTATACATTTTGTATTTGCGTTCTGTTTTAAATACTCCTATTTCTTGACAGGACTTATAGGAAAATAGTACAGGAAATTTCAAAACTCCCAGATGTTATTGGCAAATTGAATGGAGCCAGATTACTATTAATATGTTTTCATCACTTACATCCATGAGCTCTAGTTTCTGCCTACAACTTTTCACCACCGGTCACTAGTCTTCTGTCCTGATCAACAGCTGATGCTCTTTGTGTCAGTGCTCTTTTTGGTCTTTCGCCACTGCCAGCCTCCCTGTCTCCATTGAAGCCGAGGGACAATGCTTTCCTGGTTCTCACCCCTGATTCTCTTCGATTCTCCTTTACACCAGCTGCAGGGTCTAGCATAATATTTCCTAAAATGTTTTCCAGAAAGCTCGAGCATCTTGGAATATTAATTAGCATAAAAAAGAATATAGTCAAGTAAGTTTAGGCAACACAAGCTCAAGGTTCTTCACTGCAGAGCTTTTAATATGCTAATGTGCCTCATGTATCATCAGGAAAAAGTTATAACACGTGGCATTTACCAAACGCACAAGCCTGGTGATATAAGCCCTGAGCAAGGAATAAGGCATTAAAAATTGTCGTATCTACCAGGGGAATCTGAGTAATTTAGGTATATTCCCATTCCTCAGTGTCCTTTTCTTTTATTCTTGTAGTAATACAATTTTTCCAGTCTAATACTTAAAATTATACATTTTATTATTCAATAAAATATTAGTTTACAATGTTTGTCTTTACTAAACTATGCTTCATTATGACAGTTACAATGATTCTAAAGTCTCAGTACAATATTCCTTAACTTGAAAGGATGGGATTCCCAGCAGATGGGATTCCTATCAAATGGGATTACTTTTAGTTTAAAATGTATTTAAAAAATAATTTTGAGGGTAAGAACAGGGATTCAAATGGTATTAAGAAAGCAAAATCACCTTGGAGGAGAGCATAACTCTAAATTAGAGAAATATTCCAACTTTTCATTCTCTGATCAGAGAGAAAAACTGAATCTCATGGTACCAATTATGAGTTACATCAGGATACAGAGCGCTGCGGCCAGACCAGGACTGGATATACATGTGAGAAGTTTCAGCAGTTGGACTACACCAAGCTCCCTCACTGTTGAAGAATGACTTCAAACTCCAGTGAAAGCTTTCATTTCCAGTTGATGGGACAGAGCAGTCTAATCAATCCAGTGACTATTCTGATTTCTTTGGTCAATGTGATACCTGACATTTTTGTGGAACTCTGCCAAAAGTGATGCTCCTTAACTCCCAGGGGAAAAGCTGACAAGTACCAATGTCCATTCCCATTTATAAAACCAACAGCTTAGACTCTACTACTTGGAATTTAAGAACCAAGGGGAAAAAGAAAAAATAAATGAACACCCATTATTAAAAATTATATTTTTATGTGAAGAAAAAAAATCATTTATGTTTGGGAATAAAAAGGAATAAGACTTTATATTTTGTTAGTCCATTTTACTTGTGATTTAACAAACTTTCTATACTGCTTTTTAATTTGTTTTTTTAACTCATATGTTGCCTAATATTTATTTGCAAAATAAATATGCTTTCAATTTAGTTTTAATATGGAAGATGTGAGTATTTGATCAACACTAGATGAATATTTAAAACATTTATCTAGAAACCAAAAAATGAGGCACTGCTAGGAATGAAATACAGTTTTTTCCTATTAATCATTTAAAAATATTTCATAGTTATTCGGATACACAGAGAACTGATCAGATCCCCGGGAGAGGTCATAGGAGGAGGTTGCCGGAGACAATGGTAAACAGCCTAGGACAGGATTGGCTGAGAAGCTCACTGCCTTTGGAGCACATGGAATTATGGGTCAGAAGATATAAGATAATAGGAGGACAGAGACTGGCTCTCTGGCTTTCTTCCTCAAGGATGCCTGGATGACTGTGCTGTAGCTGCCTGTGCTTCCCAACAGATGGTATTTTGGATGGGAAGGAACTTCAAGTGCAGGCTAGGATCTGGCTGGCCTAGCAGAGGGTGGCAGGGTTTTTCTTTGGTTGTCCCAGAGGGGACAAGCTCCAAGGCAGAAGCCTGCCATTCTTGCAAAATTGTGTAGCTTTTGTATTTTATGTTGTTTTAATTTGTAAACTAATTCTATAGAGATAAGATAATTAAAAACTAACAGGGGGAATGATAAGGGAACTCTGGAGTTGAAGATTTTAGCCTTAATAAATGGGCTTAAGTGACTATTAAAGTGACTATTAAGTGACTATTAAAATGACTATTAAAGTGACTATTAAAGCTGTTATTCCAAAACTATGTAGCTTTTGACTAGACTCCTTTTCTTTTTTTGTCTTATAATCATTTATTATATTTTAGTATATAATATACTAAACAATCTTCAAACAATCTTCACAAATACATAATTTACTTTGTCCATTGGAAACAACAGATGTCTTTAAAATTTTTTTGGTAAAATATAACACACATGCAGAAAAATGCATGAAACATAGATGTACAGCTCAACAAATTATGTTAAAGCAGACAACTGGCTAACCCACATCTAGTAAGTCATTGAAATGGGAACTTGAAATGTGTGTGTGCACAAATGGACATGCATGTGTATGCATGTGTCTTTCTGAGTGTACATGTCATATGCTCTTAAATGAAACATGGCTGATCACGTAGTCTGAAAATGACTGTTGTCCTTGTTGTCAACCCTGTGCTGGAAGATGGGCATGCACTGTCACACTTCATCCGCATAACTTCCCCATGGAGATGAAGTTCATAGTGCTTAAGTGACTTGTTTGTGTTTGTCCAGCTGGACCTGACACAGGCCTTCCGAAAGAAGGCTAGCAGGCAAGGGCAATAAACCCTTCTGTGGCTCAGACTCCTCATGGAAGGTAGAACGTTTCCGAAGGAAGAAGCTTATTAATTAGTTTTTGTTTTTTAGTTTGAATTTCTTTTTTTTTTATTTTTGTTCAACTACAATTGCCCCCATTTCCCCCCCACAACTCTCCCCCACCCCACCCACCCCCAGCTCCCACAGTCAATCCTACCCCAACCCCACTGGCTTTGTCCATGGATCCTTTATACATGTCCCTTGATGGGCCTTCCCCTATTTCCCCCCATTATCTGTCTCCCTCCTCCCCTCTGGTCACTGTCAGTTTGTTCTTTATTTCTCTGTCTCTGGTTCTATTTTGCTAACTTGTTGGTTTTGTTGATTAGGTTCCACTTACAAGTGAAATCATTAAAGACTCCTTTTCTTTACCACCAAATCTTTAACTCCAGAATTTTTCCTAGACGGTGGCTGCGGGCAGCAGGACCCCACTTGCTTCTGTTCAGTAACAGCACTGCTTGATAGGTTTTACTGAGCAATGGAATCTTTTCTTGATTTGTTTTTAATATTTAAAAATAATGACCTAAAATTGAGCCTGTTCAGCTGTCATGGTATAGAATCTCACAACAGAAAAGAATGACTAATGTGTTGTTTCATTTCAGGAAAACTGAAACATCTTTCTTTTAAAAATCCTTATTTATTGTGATTTTGATAAGAGAGATGTAATGAAAGACATGGGGGAATGATTTTCATTGGAAAGCTGATTAAACACCCAGGTTCTCCAAATTATGCTTTAATTTAAAAGATTTACGGCAAAACTATTAACATCTTAGAGCATGAGATAGTCAATTTTATGTGTCAACTTGAATAGCTTTATAGTATGCAGCTATTCAATTAAACATTAATCTTGATTGATGTTTCTATGAAGGTTTTCTTTTTTTTAATTGTGTTCAAGTACAGTTTTCTGCCTTTTCCCCCCAACCCAGCCCAACACCGCAGCCCTCCTCACCTCCCTCCCATTTCCAAACCCCCCCCCCCCCGCCCCTGTTATTGTCCATGTGTCCTCTATAATTGAATTGTTCCTGCAAACCCTTCACCCTTTTCCCCTGAAATTCCCTCCCCTCTCCCTCTGGTCACTTTCAGCCCATTTTCAATTTCAGTATCTTTGGTTATATTTTGCTTGTTTGTTTGTTTGTTTGTTTTGTTGATTAGGTTCCTGTTAAAGGTGAGATCATATAGTATTTGTCTTTCACCACTTGGCTTATTTCACTTAGCATAATATTCTCCAGTTCCATCCAAGCTGTTGCAAAGGGTAGGAGCTCTTTCTTTCTTTCTTCTGCATAGAATTCCATTGTGTAAATGTACTAGTTTTTGATCTACTCATTTACTGATGGGCACTTAGGTTGCTTCTAGCACTTGTGACACGGGGTAGATCGGACCTGCCCATACCCGTGGGTGACCGTGACCCAATGCGTGTATGAAACTCATACCGAGACACGCGGGGAAAGAGAGACCGGGGCCACGTGGCTGATTCCTC
>PVJI01000648.1:94702-238599 GCA_004026765.1 Micronycteris hirsuta
GTTTTTATCAGGGGCCAATTTACATAGGATTGATTATTCATGGGATTAAGCAGAACAGGTAGGATTACTCATAGCAAGGCATTGGATGTAAATTCAGATCTGGTGGCAGACAGGACCAGGTTAAAGTAATATGCAGGGCACAGCAAGCCAGAATTTTTTAAGATACATCTTTGCCAAATTCCTATTAGAGAATTTCCATCCCACAGACATGATCCACACTTGCTCACACAGGAATCACACGGAGCTGTGCTCAAAACGTGTAAATTCTCAGGACTGCGTGTTTACACGCGTGTGGAAATCACTGCCACACACTTGGCTATTGTAAATTGTGCTGCTATGAACATTGGGGTGTATAGGTTCTTTTGGATTGGTGTTTCAGGGTTTTTAGGATATAATCCTAGCAGTGGAATTGCCAGGTCAAAAGGCAGTTCCACTTTTAGTTTTCTGAGGAAATTCCATACTGTTTTCCACAGTGATTGCACCAGTCTGCAATCCCACCAACACTGCATTAGGGTTCCCTTTTCCACACAACCTCTCCAACACTTGTTTGTTGCTTTGTTGATGATGGTCATTCTGACCAGTGTGAGGTGATATCTCATTGTGGTTTTCATTTGCATCTCTCTGATGGCTAGTGATGCTGAGCACCTTTTCATATGTCTCTGGGCCCTCTGTATGTCCTCCTTGGAGAAGTGTCTGTCAAATGCTTTGCCCATTTTTTAATTGGGTTACATGTCTTCTTTTTTTTTTTTTATTTTAAAAATACCTTGTTAAATTTTATTTTATTTTATTTATTTTTTACTTTATTGTTGTTCAATTACAGTTGTCTGCATACTCTCCCCTTCCCTCCCCCTCCAATCTCACCTCCCTTCCCTGCCCCCCTCCCCACCCTTGGTTCTGTCCATGTGTCCTCTATAGTGGTTCCTGTAAACCCTTCTCCCTATTGTCCCCTCTCCCTCCTACCTGGCTATTGTTAGATTATTCTTAATTTCAATGTCTCTGGTTATGTTTTGCTTGCTTTCCGCTTTTGTTGGTTATGATCGGTTAAAGGTGAGATCATATGGTATTTGTCCCTCACTGCCTGGCTTACTTCACTTAGCATAATGGTCTCCAGTTCCATCCGTTCTGTTGCAAAGGGTATAAGCTCCTTCTTCCTCTCTGCTGTGTAGAATCCCATTGTGTAAATGTACCATAGTTTCTTGATCCACTCATTTGTAGATGGGCACTTAGGTTGTTTCCAGCACTTGGCTATTGTGAATTGTGCTGCTATGAATATTGGAATGCATAGGTTCTTTTGAATTGGTTTTTAAGGGCTCTTAGGGTATAATCCCAGTAGTGGAATTGCTGGGTCGAACGGCAGTTCCATTTTTACTTTTCTGAGGAAATTCCATACTGTTTTCCACAATGGCTGCACCAGTCTGCATTCCCACCAACAGTGCAGTAGGGTTCCCTTTTCTCCACATCCTCTCCAACAGTTATCTATTGTTTTGTTGATGATGGCCATTCTGACTGGTGTGAGGTGGTATCTCATCGTGGTTTTAATTTGCATCTCTCTGATGGCTAATGATGTTGAGCATCTTTTCATATGTCTCTGGGCCCTCTGTATGTCTTCTTTTGAGAAGTGTCTGTTCATGTCTTTTGCCCATTTTTTAATTGTTTTTTTTTGTCTTCCTGGAGTGGAGTCGTATGAGTTCTTTATATATTTTGGAGATCAAACCCTTATCTGAGGTATCATTGGCAAATATGTTTTCCCATATGGTGGCTCTCTTTTTATTTTAATATGTTTCTTTAGCCATGCAGAAGCTTTTTATTTTGATGAGATCCCATTTGTTTATTCTTTCCTTTATGTCCCTTGCTATAGGGGACATATCAGTGAAAATACTGTTGAGTGAAATATCTGAGATTTTCCTGCCTATGTTCTCCTCTAGGACTTTAATGGTGTCACAACTTATATTTAAATCTTTTATCCATCTTGAATTTATTTTTGTGTATGGTATAAATTGGCGCTCGAGTTTCATTTTTTTGCATGTAGCTGTCTAGGTCTCCCAACACCATTTTTTGAAGAGGCTATTTTTACTCCATTTTATGCTGCTTCCCCCTTTGTTGAAAACTAATTGCCCATAGAGGCTTGGGTTTATTTATGGGCTCTCTATTCTGTTCCACTGGTCTATCTGTCTGTTTTTATGCCAGTACCAGGCAGTTTTGACTACAGTGGCCTTGTAATACAGTTTGGTACCAGGTATTATGATCCCTCCTACTTTGTTTTTCTTTCTCAAAATTGCAGCAGCTATTCAGGGTCATTTATGATTCCATATAAATTTTTGAAGTGTTTTTTCTATATCTGTGAAATATGCAATTAGTACTTGAATAGGTATTGCATTGAATGTATAAATTGCTTTGGGTAGTATGGACATTTTGATGATGTTGATTCTTCCAAACCATGAACACTGTATATGTTTTCATTTGTTTGTGTTCTCCTTGATTTCTTTCTTCAGTGTTGTATAATTTTCTGAGTACAAGTCTTTTACCTCCTTGGTTAGGGTTATTCCTAGGTATTTTATTTTTCTTGTTGCTATATCAAATGGGATTTTTGTCCTGATTTCTGGTTCTGATATTTCATTATTGGTATACATAACTGCCTTTGATTTCTGGATATTGACTTTGTATCCTGCTGTTTTGCCAAATTAATTTATTAGGTCAAGCAGTTTTTTGACGGAGTCTATAGGATATTCTATGTACACTATCATGTCATCTGCAAACAATGACAGTTTTTTTCCTCCTTTCCAATTTGGTTGCCTTTTATTTCCTTTTCTTGTCTGATTGCTGTGGCTAAAACTTCCAAAAGTATGTTGAATAGAAGTGGTGAAAGTGGACAACCTTGTCTTGTTCCTGATTTTAGTGGAAAAGATTTTAGGTTTTGCCCATTGAGTATGATGTTGGCTGTAGGTCTCTCATATACGACCTTTATTATGTTGAGGAATGCTCCCTCTATTCCCACTTTGCTGAGTGTTTCTATCATAAATGGATGCTGTACCTTATCAAATACTTTTTCGGCATCTATTGATATGATCATGTGATTTTTGTCTTTGCTTTTGTTTATGTGATGTATTACTTTTATTGATTCATGAATATTGTACCACTCTTGCATCCCTGGGATGAATCCTACCTGGTCATGGTATATGATTGTATGATCTTTTTAATGTATTTCTGGATTCAATTTGCCAATATTTTGTTGAGGATTTTAGCATCTGTATTCATCAACAATATTGGCCTGAAGTTTTCTTTCTTTTTTGTGTCTTTATTTGGTTTTGGGATTAGGATGATGCTGGCTTCATAAAAAGAGTTTGGGAGTCTTCCATCATTTTGGATTTTTGGAATAGTCTGTGAAGGCCAGGGGTTATCTCTTCCTTAAATGCTTTGTAGAATTCTCCTGTGAAACCAACTGATCCAGGGCTTTTGTGTGTCAGGAGTTTTTTGATTACTGCCTCAATTTCATCTGCTGTTATTGGTCTGTTCAGGCTTTCTGCTTCTTCTTCATGGAGTTTTGGAAGATTATATTTTTCTAGAAATTTTTCCATTCCATTCTATTACTTCATAGTAATTTCTTACAATCCTTTGTATTTCTGTGGTATCAGTTGTAATCTCTCCTCTTTCATTTCTGATTGTGTTTACTTGGGTCCTCTCTCTTCTTTTCTTGGTGAGCCTGCTTAAAGTGTTGTTGATTTTGTTTATCTTTTCAAAGAACCAGCTCCTGGATTCATTGATCCTTAGAATTGTGCTTTTAGTCTCTATGTCATTTCATTCTGCTCTGATCTTGATTATTTCCTTCCTTCTATTTGTTCTGGGTTGTCTTTGTTGTTGTTCCTGCAGTTCTTGTAAATGTAGGGTTAGGTTGTTTGTTTGAAATGTTTCTGTTTTTTTTTTTTTTTTTAGGTAGGCCTGTATCGCTATGAACTTCCCTCTCAGGACTGCCTTCGCTGTGTCCCATGAGTTTTGCGTTGTTGTGCATTCATTTTTATTTGTTTCAAGAAACTTTTGATTTCTTCCCTACTCTCATTCTTGACCCATTCATTGTTTAATAGCATGCTATTCAATCTCCATGATTTTGAGTGTTTCGAGGTTTTTTCCTTGGGGTTGGTTTCTAGTTTCAGTCTCTTGTGGTCTGAGAAAATGCTTAATATGATTTCAATTTTCTTGAATTTGTTAAGGCTTGTTTGTGTCCTATCATGTGGTGTATCTTTGAAAATGTTTCTTGTGCATTTGAAAAGAATTTGTATTTTGTTTCTTTGGGATGAAAGACTCCATATATATCATTAAGTCCATTTCATCTGGGGCATTGTTCAATGCCACAATATCTTTGTTGATATTTTATTTGGAAGATCTGTTGATATTTTATTTGGAAGATCAATGCCACAATATCTTTGTTGATATTTTATTTGTAAGTGGGGTGTTAAAATCCCCTACTATAATTGTGTTGCTGTCAATATCTTTCTTGAATTCCTTCAAGATTTTCTTTATGTATTTGGGTGCTCTTATGTTGGGTGCATATATATTTACAATGTTTATGTCTTCTTGGTGGATTCTTCCCTCAAGTATTATGAAGTGACCTTTTGGGTCTCTTTTTATGGCCCTTTTTTTGAAGTTTATTTTGTTTGATATGAGTATTTGCTACCCTGGCTTTTTTTTCCTGTCCATTTGCTTGGAAAATTTATTTCCAGCCCTTCACTTTCAGTCTATGTAGGTCTTTTTCTTTGAGGTGGGTCTCTTGTAGGCAGCACATGTGTGGGTCATGCTTTTGTATCCATTCAGCTAATCTATGTCTTCTGATCAGAGCATTTAATTCATTTACATTTAAGGTTATTATTAATAGATACTTATTCATTGCCATTTTTCATAAATGTGTTCATCTCTCTCCTTCTCTCTCTCTTCCTTCCTTTTCTTAAAGCAGTCCCTTTAGCCTCTCTTGCAGAGCTTGTTTGGTGGAGGTGTGTTCTTTTAGACGTCTTTTTTCTGGGAAGCTCCTTATTTGGCCTTCTATCTTGATTGAGAACCTTGCTGGGTAAAGCAGCCTTGGTTGCAGATTTCTGTTTCTCGTTACTTGGAATATTTCTTGCCATTCTCTTCTGGGTTGGAGCATTTCCATTGAGAAGTCAGCTGCTAACCTTATTGAGGCTCCTTTGTATGTTACTTCCTGTGTCTCCCTTGCTGCCTTTAAGATTCTCTCTTTGTCTTGGAATTTTGCCATTTTAATTATGGTGTGTCTTGAAGTGGGCTTCTTTGGGTTCCTCTTGATTGGGACTCTCTGTGTTTCCTCGATTTGTGTGACTTTTTTCTCTCATCAAATTAGGGAAGTTTTCCATCATTACTTTTTCAACCAGGTTTTCTATCCCTTGCTCTTCTTCTTCTCCTTCTGGTATCCCTATTATACGTATATTATTACATTTCATGTTGTTCTGCATTTCCCTTAATCCCTCTTCATTCTTTCTGAGTCTCTTTTCCTTTTCTTGCTCTTTCTGGGTGTTTTTTTCTACCTTGTCCTCTAGCTCGCTGATGCAATCCTCTGCTTCATCAAGCCTGCTTTTGATACTTTCTACTTTGTTCTTCAGTTCAGAAATTGTATTCTTCATTTCCTCTTGGCTCTTGTTGATAGTTTCTATTTCCTTTTTCATGTTGATATTGTTTGCAGGTAGTTCATTGTAGTTTCCCTGTAGTTTCTGGTAATTCTCTGTGAGTTCACTGAGCTTCCTCATAACCATTGCTTTGAACTCAGGATCTGATAGTTGACTTGTCTCTTTCATTTAGCATTCTTTCTGAGGCTTCCTCCTTTCCCTTCTTTTGGGGATTGTTTCTTTGTCTTCCCATTGTTTGTGAGACTCTTCTTGTTAGCCTCTGCTTCTTAAATTTATCTGTTCTGACTCCCTGGTTTCCTGGTGTGAACTTCTATGGTAGAAGATCTGTGAGATTCAGTGGTGCAGTCACCTTAATCTCCCGGTCTTGGGCTGTCGTTTATGTTGGCTCTCTGTATGTCTTTGGGTTTTGATTGTCATTGGGTATTTCTTTGGTGGGTCCCTCCCTCCAGCTGGTTAACTGAGGGTCACTCCACCCACCACATCTTGTACTCTATTGTGCAGGTATGGACAGGTTGTGTTGAAACTGATTCTTCAGTGTGTACAAGGTTTTGTGGCTTCTCTCTTGCTCTTGTTCAGTTGTTTGTTGTGGGTGATTTCTCCACCATTTAGTTGTATTTCCAGATTGGTCCTGGATTGACGTTAGTGTGGTTTACACTCTCTCCTTTACCTTCTTCCATTCTTATCTGTTGGTGATTCCTTTGTTGGTGGGTTTCCTTTTCCAGCAAGTATACTGTTGTTCACCACTCCCACCTTGTAAGTTCTCTGGAGTATCAAAGTGAAATTTGTCTCACTGTCTCAGTTGTTGGGATGACCCCTCTTTGGGTCTAACTCTGGTCTTTTCACAGCTCCAGGTTTTATTGCCTCACCTGTGGGAACAAAAGAAAAAGTAAAAGGAAAAAAAGGGAAGGAAGGAAGAGGAATAAAAAAGGAAAGGAAGGAAGGAGGGAAGAAGGAGAAAAGGAGAAGGAAAGAAAGGAATAAGGAATTAAAAAAGAAGGAAGGCAAAAGGAATAAAAAAGGAAAAGAAGGAAAGAAGAAGGATTTAAAATGAAAGAAAGAAATGAATGAAAGAAAGAATTTTTTAAAAAATTAAAATTAAACAAAAAGAAAAAAATGAAGAAAGGAAGAAGAAATAAAAAAAGAAAAAAGGAAAGAAAGGAAGAAGGAATTTGGAAAAAAAAAAAAAAGCCTTCTGCTGGCTTTAAACTGGTCTTCCTGGCTGTGTCAGGCTGAGGAGGATTGGTTTTGCTTTTCTCCTTCCTGAGCCACACTCTTCTCTGTTGTCCAGCCTCTGGCCCAGTTCCTCAGTGCCCTTCTGTGCCCAGCCTAGGCCTTTAGTCCACCAGTTGCGCTGTCCTTGAGGTGCACCAATGAGGGGCAACTCACACACTGCCTTCTTGCTCTTCGCTGTCCTAGATGCTAGGGACTCTAAGCACCCCTTCAAGCTAATTCAGCCCCCACACTGAGACAAGTCTTTCTGGGGACTGCCAACTCCCCAACTCCCCAAGCCTTGCAGCTCCCCTCTGCAGGGCATTTCCGTCTGCCTTCTAGAGAGCCAGGTGGCCTTGCAGGGCTCTGGGCTCAGGGACCAGGTGGGAGGTGCTCCATCCCCGCTGCTTTGGGCATGGGCATAGGCAAGCAGCCCTGTGAAGGTTTTTGATAAGTGTGATTAACATCTGCAATCAGTTGACTTTAATAAAGGAGATTATCTGTGATATTTTTGGTGGGCCTGATCCATTTAGTTGAAAGGCTTTAAGAGGACAACTGATATTTCACTGGAAAGAAGAGAAAGCGAGAAAAGAAAGAAGAAAGAAGGAAAGAAAGGAAGGAAGGGAGGAAAGAAGTAAGAAAAGAAGGAAGACCACCTGTGACTGCAGCTTTAGCACTTGCTCTAGAGTTTATAGCCTACCATAAGGTTTTGAACTTGTCTAACTAACCAACCACATAAGCCAAATCCTTGTAATAAATCATATAGATTATGCATACATATATTCATACTATAGATATTCATACTACATATATTTCTATAAATACATATACATACATATTGTATGTATATGTGTGTTTGAAGTTAGGGGATTTTCTGTCAAATTGCAAAATATATGTGTTTAGTTGTTTTGAGGAATAATTGTGTGTGTGTGTCCCATTTGTTTTGTGACTCTATCTAATGGAACACTGATTGATACAGAGCATAATGTGTGTTCTGTCCAGCTCTTCCTCAAAGGTACTTCTTCTGATACCCTAATATTGTTATCCTCCCCTTTCCATCATCATCTAATGCAGCATCATACCAATTGTCTTCAAAAAAATTTATGAAAAACATGCATGTTTTTTGTTTAATTTTCTACTGTCTTACTACACAAATTCAGTTTCTGAGGTTAGGTAACCTAACTCTTGTTCATTGATGTGTCCACAAGACTTAACACACTGCCTAGCTCTTAGTAGGTATTCACTTTTTCAGATGAATGAAAATAAATGGATTATCTCATTTAATCCTCATAAAGCCTCTGTAATGTGAAGTCTATTATCCCCATTTTACAAACCTCAGGGAAATTAAGTGATTTACCTCATCACACAACTAGTAAGTGAGAGATCTGATATTTAAACTCAAATTGTCCTATTTCCGAAATTCATTCTATTTTCTTTTTTTTTTTTTAAGATTTTATTTATTTTTAGAGACAGAAGGAGGGAAAGAGAAAGAGAGGGAGAGAAACATCAATGTGTGGTTGCCTCTCGTGCACCCCCAACTGGGGACCTGGGCATGTGCCCTGACTGGGAATTGAACCAATGACCCTTTGCTTTGCAGTCCAGTGCTCAATCTACTAAGCCACATGAGCCAGGGCCATTCTATTTTTTTATATAACATTAACTGATTTGGCTTTTTATTAAACTTAGAATTTACTGTGTGTCAGGCTCTTGATTAAACACTGGAGAACACAAAAAGGAATCATAGTGTGATTGGTGATACAGTTAGTTCTATTATTCAGCCATGCTTGAACCTGTAGATGAAGCAACTGTTTTGGTGGTACTCCTGTTTGAAAGATTGGGAGGAAGCCTCTGATCTAAGGAAGCCATTCAGCTAAGCCTTGAGTGGTAAGGTTGGAATTGTGAAGGTCAGTTTAAACACAAGAGGAAAAACTGGCAAAGACAGAAGCACCTGCAACTTATGAATGAGTCACTTTATAGTGTAAGGTATATGGGTGGTGGAGGAATAGATAAGAGACCATATATAAAATAAATTTGATGTCTGGATTTTATCTTACGTGTAGTTGTAGCAACCATGCTAGGTCATGCTTTGCATGTTAATTTCACTTTGAAAATGTCAACTGTTCTTTCAACAGTATTAGCAATTTTGATTTTTGTAGGTGGAGACATTAATAACTATGTTTGAAGCGGAAGAAATCTCTCATTGGGTCCTTTTAGTATGTTATTTCTATGAAACAAATAAAATATGTGATTAAATTTGCAAGGATTTTATTAGGGAACACAACTGTATGAGAGCAAATGAACAGGGAGCTAGAAGAGATTGGGCAATGTTTGAACATGGTTCTGATCTGGCCCCTGGTAAACGAGAGAGAAAGTGTGTGACAGGAGAGTGAAAAGCTAGGAAAATTTCTGGCAAGTGGACTGGGGAAACTGAGAAAAGAAAATTAAATAAGGCTAAACAGTTTGAGCAACTCACAGCAGGCTGGTGAATTACAGACCTTATCTTCCCTAACCAAGAACACTTGAGAGCAAATGGTTCATACCTCTCCTTCCTAACCAAATAATACACAGCTTAAATCTCTTTGGTCTGAGAAATAGAGAACAGAGACCCAATTAATGCCATCTGTGCCAGCTAAACCCAAGTACATATGCAGTCAGGGGAACAAATATCAAAACCCCATTAAGAGCCAGACAGACCCAAGATAAAAGTAAAAGAGTAGAGCAGACTGAAGAATATTCCCACCCCTACCATACTCTCATTTTGATGCATCAAGATATTAAAAATGCATCTGAAGGGCTGATGAATATTCTACTGAAATCCTTCCCTAAGATTCTCACCCCCAGAAAAGGAAAAGATAAAAAGCTCTGAGGACAAACACTCAGTGAGGGCTTGCTCTAGAGTGTACCCATGCCTCTTCCTGGGCAGGAACTTTTTATTTCCTTCCTGAGCTCTAAGATTCCCCAGAAGACTCTCAGCCAGGCGAGCAGCAGGCAGGGGGAGCTCAACTCAGACCTAACCCCTGATCCTGTCTCCAAGGCCCCCTCTTTGTCTGACCTTCCAGTGATCTAACAGCAGCTCTGCCCTTGCTCACTTCTTTCCTAGGGAGCCAAAGTGGACTACCACCTAGGCTCTCTCTCTGGTCACTTTGTCAACCCTAAGTCTTTCCATTGTTTCACTGTCCACAGCTTTAATAAATATACCCTCCAAATCACCTGGACACGTGTTGTGAAATCTTTTCTACACAAAGTCAGGAACCCACACACTACAGGCTGGCCAGGGGCAGACCTGCTCTGAGCTGGTCCCTGTTGGGTAATAATGGAAGGTTGAGCAGAAGCATCATAAACCATTTCACAGTCTAAGGAATGCTCAATGAGGCCATCAGGAGTCCATGAGTGAAAGTTGGCTATCCCAGGAGTTTCTTTTCTACCATGAAAAATCTGCCTTAGTCTCCCCACAGTGCCCAGTAATTCAGTGGGTGTGGCCCTTGGGGAGTGTGACACAACGTATGAGCCTTTGGTCACTGGTGCTGCCTGTATAGTTAAGAGATCTGTACCATAACTACAGAGTTATATACTGTAGCTAGCCTGTGCCCTTATAGAATTAAAGGTTTTTTTGTTCTTTTGTCCTAATTAGGATTTTACACTAGAGTCTCCCTGAATATATTATTTATTTTAGGGAGGGATAAATGGTCTTTGGTACAATTATTTTTCAAAAAAAAAAAAAGAAAATAAATTTAATGCACAGACACAAAACTGCTAACTTTGAACAGTTAAGTATAACTTTCCATTTAAATGCCTATAGCTGAAGATACATTGCTTCTACTTTAACAGAAAGACATGAGCAGGCACAAAGCATGCTATGAGATGGGGAAAAAAGGCAGTGGATAAAAACATACTCATTTGGGACCATGTTCTCATTTAAATAATATTTTCATATTAGTTATTATTTTTGTGTCAATTTTACCATTGTTGGAACTGGGGTTTATTGAACTTCACACAACTACAAAGTCAATAAAGGTAGTATTCATTTCTCTATCCTATGCTGCTTTTTTTTCTTTTTTAAGACTTCATTTTTAGGGCAGTTTTAAGTTTACAGGTATATCGAGAGGAAGGTACAGAGATTTCCCACATATCCCCTGTTCCCACACCTGCATAGCCTCCCTCATCATCAATATTTTCCACCAGACTGATACATCTCTTACATATGACACATTATAATTGCCCAAAGTCCATTGTTTACATTAATATTTATCCTTGATGTTGTACATTCTATAGGTTTGGACAAATGTATAATGACTTGTATCTACTATTAGAGTATCATCGAGAGAATTTTCTCTGCCCTAAAAATCCTCTGTGCTCTGTATATTCATCCCTCTTCTGTGCCCCTAGCAACTACTAATTTTGTTTTACCTTCACTTACTCTTTCTTTGATGCTTGTCCTTCCTTTATGCAGAGTTAATTTTGGACAAATGTTAGGTATTTTCCTTCTCACCAAAGAATTTCTTTAAACATTCCTTACAAGGCAGTTCTATTGACAAAATTTTCTTCACTTTCATTTGCTTACAAAGTCTTTATTTCTCTTTCATTCAAAAAAAACACCCAAGGATATGTTTATTGATTTTGGAGACAGAAGTAGGGGGTAGGAGGGAGGGAGAGAGGGGGAGGGGAGAGAGAGAGAGAGAGAGAGAGAGAGAGAGAGAGAGACTGATGTGAGAAAGGAAAATAGATCGTTACCTCCTGTATGTGCCCTGACAGGGGATTAAACCCACAACCCAGGAATGTGCCCTGACTGAGAATCAAACCCACAACCTTTTGATGTACAGGACAATGCTGAAACCAACTGAGCAACCCATCCAGGGCTTTCCTTAAATTTTTAAAGGATAATTTTGCAGGGTATAAAATTCTAGATTGGTAATTTTTTTTTGAACACTAAATATTTCACTCCACTATGTTCTTCTTTGTATGGCTTCTGAGAAGTTAGAAGTATTTCTTATTTCTGTTCCTCTGTAGTAAGGTATTCTCCTCCAACCCTTTCTGGCTTCTGTCAGGATTGTTTTTCTTTATCTTTGATTTTCTGTAGTTTGAAAATGAATGCCTAGGTGTAGTTTTTGTTTGTTTGTTTGTTTTTGTTTTTATTTATCTTGCTTGATTTTATTTGAGCTCCCTGGATCTGTTGTTTGGCTCTGACATTAACTTGGGGAAATTATCAGTCATTATAGTTTTAAATACTTGGAAATTCCAAGTCATTAATAGTTTTAAATATTTCTTCTGTTCCTACTTCTCTTTCTTCTCTTTTGTTACTATCATTAAGCATATATTTGTAGTTTTCCCACAGTTCCTGGATATTCTGTTTATTTTTTTTTCAGTCTGTGCTCTGTTTGCTTTTCAGTTTTTGAGGATTTTATTGATATATCCTCAACCTCAGAGATTCTTTCCTCAGCTGTGTCCAGTCCACTAAGAAGCCTATCAAAAGCATTCTTCACTTTTGTTACAATGTTGTTATTTTTTATCTCTAGCATTTATTTTCAGTTTTTCTCTTAAAATTTCTATCTCTGCTTATATTCTACATTTATTTCTGCATATTATTTACTTATTAGAGCCCTTAATGTATTAATCATAGTTGTTTTAAATTCCTAGTCTGATAACTGCAAAATCCCTGCTATGTCTGATTATGATGCTTGCTCTGTCTTCTCCAACTATGTTGTGTTTGACTTTTGGTATGTCTTGTCATTTTTTTGTTGATGGCAATACAGGATATGCTGAGTAAAAATAACTGCTATAAATAAGTGTTTATTAACGTGGTAATGAGATATGGGGGTCAGAAAAACATTCTATGGTCCTATGATTAAGTCTCAGTCTTTCATGGAGCATATGCCTCTCAGAACCTCACTCATTTAGGTAAGCAGAATGGCTACAGTGTACTGGACTTGGGAATTTCCCTCCCCCTACGTCAGTTTCTGACAATGTCTGAAAAAGTTAGGCTCTCGTTAACTATTTTTGCTAAGGGCATGCCTAATTTAAAAACATCAGAGTGCTCTGGCATAATTAAAAATGCTTTCTTTTCCCCTCCTCCTGCCAGAGCCATAGTGGATTTTTCTCCAGTATTCACTATGGGATTCTGCTCAAACTCCTGAAGGTAAATCACACAATCCTGTGAGGGGTTCAGTATAACTGGATGCCCCTGGAGTTTTAAACTTTCAAACTTGTCCACGTTGAGCCTCCTGCTATTCATCAACTACAGTTCTGCTTTTCTTCCCCCAGCACTGGTTCTTCAGGTGGTTTCTATTAGGGAGCTTCTGCTCTGGTAAGCTGTAACTCCCTGTACTCGCCAGTCTGACCCTCCTATCTTAGGGGTGCAGTTTGCCCTCTCATACTAGTCCAGGAAAAATTTTGATTTCTCAGTGCTTATTTTTTCCATTTGTTAAGACAGATGGTAACTTCCAAGCTCCTTATGCGCAACACCAGAAACCCGAGGTCCTGTGCTGCTTTTACATAATACAGGGTCCAGCAGAAGTAATGCCTGCTTGAGTGTGGTTGGTAGGGTAATAATTTATAGTTTTAGTTTGAACATCTCACTTGAAACGTCATATGGTGTGCTTCGGTGTGAGATTGTTATGTGACAGAATTACATGCTTACGATTTTGTAATACATAGGGGTGTTACTTGTGCTGGACCCTGTATGTAAAAGGCATGTATATCATTCAAGGGAAGGGGAAAGGAAGGGGAAATGAGGGTTCACAAGACAGAATTTTATTCACTCCCTAATGTTTTCTAGGTCAGTGATGTTTCTCTTGAACTGGGGGGACAGTTTTGGAGGCAGGGGCACAGCATAAGGAACAGATAGAAATGGGAGGTAAGAGGATTAAGAGGTTGCCCCCACAGCCATGAGGAAAGACCTCCTCCTCCTCCTCCCAAATTAGAGTAAATGAGGTGGAAAGCCTGAGGTGCCCTTTCGGATTTGTTTCCTCTCTGTCACTTCTACTATAGATTTTCTAGACCTGACTTATTATTACATTGATTCATATCAATACAATACAACATTTCCATTTGCCATTCATTCCTAGAACAAGTTCTTATTGCTCACTTCCTCTGTGCCAAGATTGTGCTAAGGGCTGGTAATACTGTAGCAATTAGGCCAGATGAGGTCCATACTCATGTAACCTATTTTGAAGTGACAATATAGTAGCTGAATTTGCCCAAACTAGCTATGCTGAAGTAGTCAATGTGCATATTTGAAGAATCCTAACAAGCTTCCCTATTTTTTAAGCTCTCCCCTACCTCCCTCCTTCTCCTCACACACACACATACACACACAAATTATCCTTCACTATTAAAGTCTTCTTTCTCACTACATCTTATACTGATCTTAAAAACTATGTATGACATTAACTCCAGGCTCTGTGGCATGGCCTACAAAGTTATTCTTTGTGTGGCTTAGCCCTACATTCTAGCCTTATCTCTGGTCATTTCTCACCCACCTTATACTCCAGCCAAATATGGATGTTTCAAATTCTCCCAAATTCTCTGTTTTTGTTCATGTAGTTCCCTTTATATAGAATGCTTTACTTTCATTTTTTTCATTAGGCAAACTTCGACTGAGCTGTGATGGTCCAATGCACATGTCCCTTCATCTAAAAGGGCTGAACTCTCTCCTCCAGGAATCTGCTCATCTCTCCTCTGGAGTCATAATGGTTTACATTTCCTGGCATTAAAACAAATAATACATTGTATTCTAATAAATGTCCTAACCACATTTCACCTTTTTTTCTCGGAAAGACTATGTTTTCTTGTTTTTGAACCTTCAGTGCCTGGCAAAGCTCCTGCAACATGATGGAGAGTGAATTAATCACTAGTTGAATTCATTTAATTTGAATTAAGACTGTGGTTATGAAAACTTGATTTTGACTATTTATGATAAGCATTAATCCCAATCCAGAAATGTCATTCAATTGGAGTACCAGGTTCTCATTTTTTGATGACTAAATATTTAGATGTATAGATTTATATCAAATTAACTCACCCTATAAGAATCATGTTTAGAATTCTGAACACTTACCTAATTAGATTGGAGCAAAGGCTGGACATTTTAAAATATAATTAAAACATAAAATATGATGAGTGACAAGCACTTAATGTTTTAATCTTTCAAATACTATAATGTGATTTACCTCAAATTCAGGGTTTGGGCAAGGTAACTCTAAAGATGTATAAAATCTCCACACCATCTTCTAAAATAACTGAATGTGGGCCACTCCTGTGACTGTTTATTTTTACATGCTATACAATGAAAACACTATAATTAAGAATGGGTAAACCCAGCTGTGCTTTGGGTTTATCAAATTTCTTAGCGTTGTTTTTGAGTATTTGGAGTCTGTGAAGACTAAAGCCTACTTTTCTAAGAATTTTCCTCAGTGCTTGAATCACTGTTTATTTTTTAAAAAGCATAACCCATATGGTTTTGATTCCTCTACACTTAACTTATCCAAACGTCGTTTTGCAAGAACTATTTGAAGTCAAAAGCTTTTTGAAATTTTTATGAGCTTTTTTTTTGTCTTTTTTCCCTCTTAGAAAAGGAAGCAACACTTTGCCAAGTGTAAACAAAGCTTATCAGCAAACAGTTTTTTATTCTAAAATAATGAAACTGGACTGGGTGCTGAATTTGACAAAATAGTTCATTTATCCCTAGTGAAATTGTTGTCTGAGCTCGTACAGAGACCCCCTTCCCTAAAGGACAGCCAGGCGGCGCCGGCATTGTACTGTCCAGACTTTCAAATCTTGCACAGTATAGCAGCTGAGTGTTTCCAAGCCAGGGGTTGCTTATCATGTCTTTATTTTGTCACAGAAGCCACCAACGTGCAATATTAAATGTCATGACAACACTGTAAAGATAGACATGAAAATAGAGAAGCCATGTTGCATCTACGAACGAGTACCTTTCAAAATTCTCACACCTGAGTGAGAGACAGCCAGGGAGCGCTCCTCTGTGGGAGCTTTCAGGGCTGCACGTAGAAGAGCTGTTGGCAAACTACAGCCCGCGGACGAAAAACTGCCTACAGACTGTTTTTGTGAGTAAAGTTTTATGATAACACACCTACACTCATTTACCTACATGTGACCTATGGCTGCTTTTGTGCTACAATGGCAGAGCTGAGCAGTTGTAACAGAAACCCTGTGGAGGGCAAGCCCAGGGCAGGTGCTCCTGGACTTTTATAGAAAAGATCGCTGACGTCTGGCCTACATGGTGCGTGGCCAATGCCCCTTAGCTTCTCAGCTCCTGTAATAACACAAAACTTCTGTGAATGCCACATTCTCATTCTAGATCAAGGATTAGAAGGATATAAAAATTTAAAAATCCTTATTTTTTAAATAAAAGATGTTATTAGAACACTAACAAACATATAAATGTTATATTCCCCACAACCTTCCTCCCCTCTAACCCGTCAGTATGTTCTCTATCTATGAGTTTGTTCTTATTTTGTTAGTTAATTTTGTTAATTATATTCCACATATGTGTGAAATCATGTGGTACCTGCCTTTCTCTGTTTGACTTATTTCACTTAGCATAATGCTCTCCAAGTCCATCCATGCTGTTAACAAAGGCTAAGGTTTCCTTCTTTTATATGGCCAAGTAGTATTCCAAAGAGGTGAAGGGATTAAGCAAACAAACAAACAAACAAAAATAAACCCTCATAGACACAGACTACATAATGGAGATTACCAGAGGGAAGGAGGGGTAGGAGGAGATGAGAGTATATAGGGCAGATAAATGGTGGTAGAGGGTGGTGAACACACAACACAATATACAGACGATGTATTGTAGAATTGCACATCTGAAACCTACATAATTTTATTAACCAATGTCACCTCAATAAAGTCAATAAAATTCAATTAAATTTTAAAATGTTATTTTTACATAACAGTAAGAAATGAACACTTACTGATAATTACCCAACTTCTAGCTTCTCTATGGCCAAACATTTTGGAAATTTAAAAATATATACCATTCTCCCAGCACTATTGTAGAGATCTTTTTGGTGAATTGATTATTTTTATGCTTTTATTATTAATATAACAGAAACACAGTCAGATTTTATAAACCTAACTTTGTGCTTTTTTACTGCATTTTATATTTAATTTTCATAAAAGTGGTTTCCTAAGTTATTTAAATTTTGAATATCTCAGTTTCTTCTTCTGTGAAATGTGGATAATATTACCTACCTCACATGGCTATTTTGAGGGTTAGAATTTTTTTACATGTATGATTCTTAGTAGAAGCCTGTGCCATCTGATAACCCTAAAGGACCTCCCAGAAGCCAGCTGAGCCAGTAGAGCTGAATTTCTTAAACCTAGCGCAAGAAAGGGGAATATCATTCTAGTCTGAGGAGAGTGTCAAAGAATAGAAGTCAGTATAAAAAATACATATATTTCATATATAAAAATACACATACCATGTATATATGTATATATGTATGAATACCTATGTGTATACATACATGTGTATATGTGTGTGTATACATATATATTAGAAAGTGAACTTATCATTTTGAGAGGAGTTTTGCAAAGCGGGTGACTGGAATTGAGCAGATTATAACATGAGAGTTTTGAATGCTGGGCACAGTGAGGCAAGGGGCTTGGTACAAATATTGATGCAAAAGCAATTCGTCTTGTTAAATGAATTATTTTAGTTGGTGTATCTTCCAGGAAAAAATTATTTCCTGGCCCTTGTAGTTGTTATTTTTGCTTGTTCCTAGTACCGTTTAGCATAAAATCAGGGAAGTATGTTGATTTCAGTTTTCACGTCAGATGTAGTAAGTGATAGGTATGTATTAGCAGTTTTTACTTTTATGTTGTCATCATTGTACAGTTCAGGTAGCCAAGACTTGGAAAGATTGGAAACTTTGTCCAAGGTCATGGAGTCCAGATATTATTGCCCATATTTTGTTCACATCCAAATGTATTTGTCTAAGTATAGAATTAACAAGGTTAGTACTTTAAGTACCTGCTTGGTCAAATAAGCCTTCTTCAGAAGAATGAGAAACGTTTCATAGAGGAGAATTTTTCTTGTCTTAATTTTAATGTGCGTTTAATTTTGTATATTAGTCCCGCTAGAAACTAAGTGGAGTCTGATGGAGCCGATAGTGGTGCGTGAACGGCGCGGGCAGCAGAGCGAGGCCGCTGGCGTGCTATAGCTGTCGCCAGCGCCTACCTCACAAGCACAGGAAACGTGTGAAATGCTAAGTTCATCGGACCCGTCTCTGTAAGTGTAAACGTCACTTAAACAGTCTTAATTTTGCCTCTGAAGGGGAAGGTCACAGCAGGTGATCTGTCAGGTTTGTGATCTGCTCACAACTGGCTTAAGGTCGATCTTTCAAGATGGGAAACTGATTGGGATTGGACAGCTTGAGACTGAGACTTGGCAGACCTGGTGAGGCGAGGGAAAGCCGACCCGGTAAGTAAAAGCATTGTTTGGTAAGTGAGCTGCAGGCCACACGAGTAATTTATTGCCCTGACAGGCTAGCTGTTGGCCTAGAAGATCAAACTATTTGTCCAGATTGGTTTGTACAGATTTCCTGAAGCCAAGAGAGAACTTATTTATTGGTTATATTTTTATGCTTCCTGAGTGAGAATTTTCCTGGAACAAACATCTGAGTCACGTTGATACAGGTGGGTTCAGTTCTCAGTCCTAATAATTAAGTTACGTGGATGTGGTTGGGTTCTGCTCTCAAATCAGACAGTGATGGATTATACTTGCATTAATTCTCATTCTAGAGGTTATTTCCTTTTTTTTAGAAAAAAGTCTTTTGATATGTTAACCCTCTAATCTAGTTAATTGTCTGCATATTTAAAAAAAATCAAAAGCTATTAAAATATATACTCTTACTCAGGTGAAAAAAATAAATAACATCACTGATTAACTTTACCTGCACTATTTGTGATGGGTTATTAATTTGTGGCAACTTTGCTAATATTGAATCCCTCTATCCTGTAAAGTGCAAGTGTTGATTTATTCACAGATTCACTAGAATATTCATGGGAACTATGTTGCAACGCTGTGTCACCTGGGCTAAATCACTTTCCAAAGCTAATGTCTCCCAGACTGCTTCAGTTTGGATGTGTCTGTGCTCATGATAACTTTTTTTCCTTTTCATGCCTCTTTTTCCATTACCATTTAGTCCTCTTATAATCAATGGGGAATGATTCTGTTTTTATTCATTCTGCAGTCCCACTACTTCTTAAGGTTTTACTTTTAATTATTAAAAAAAAAAACAACTTTTTTTAAAAACCACATAATTATACAAATGTACCTGAGCAAGCAAATACTCAAAGCCCTGAGACTAATGGACATAAGGCTCCACTGACCTACATGGAGAGAAAAACAGAATGTAAGCATTGTAGGCAGAAACTAAAGAAATATCATAAGGGAGAGAGGGAAGCAGAGAGGGCCAAAGGGAGAAAGATAAGTAAAATTTTAAAAATTGCTGAAAGAGAAAATTATTCTTCAAACAGATGTGCTGAAATATCCAGAAAAATTTTTAAATGAAAGCGAGAAATCATGCGGAAAGAGGATATTCCAAATTTTAAAGGTATACAATACTGTGGGGCAAAAGTAGGTTTCTGGTTGTTCATATGGAAAATAATACAATAATTAATAAATACTAATACAACAATAAACTCCGTTTTGCATACTCGCAACTGGAAACCGACTTTTGCCCCCACCTTGCATATCCAAGCACATAAAATGAATTATAAATCAAGTTTGCTGAGAGGCCACACGATGGAAAAATGAGAACAGGCAGGAAATGGTCAATGACCGAGACTGAATGGAGTGTGATGAAGAGTCGTTATGGAGGGAGGCAGACTGTGTCAGGCCCACGGCGCTGTGAGCAAGACGCAGAGAATATATCTCCTGAAATGAGATTATTTTACTATTTTCATCTCCCCTGTTAACCAGCCAAGTTCTACAGGTGAAAGCTACAATTAAATATGCATTTCCTTTCCATTGCAGAGTGTACAAAAAGAAATATAAATTGAAATGCAAATAGCTCTTTCTTGGAGGGGGAAAAATGTTAACAAGGAAGCTGAATGCTAACGGCAATCATAGACATCTGACAAGCCACTACCAATTATATATTATAATTCATGTTAATAATAAATCAGTCTGTTTTTCCAACTTTATATGCATGTATAGCACTTTATATTAAGTAGCGAGATAGCAAAACCAGCAATTAGAAGTTGAAGCAGATCTTACCATCATGGCAGCCAGAGGCAGTCAGCTAGCTGCAGAACTTGTGGCAAGTTTTTTCTTAAAGGGAAATCCGACCTGAGCACCTCATAGCTATCACAGTCCACACCTTGTGCCAATTACCCCTGTGTTTAGGGAAAAGCTCCTCAGTGGTGTCCATGGGCCTATTTTGCTGAGGGAAGGTGTAGAAGGAGGTTAATGGGCTAAACTACAACTCCCCACAAACCCTTACTGCAGTTGGTCTGTTGTTTGTCCAGTCTCTCCTCCACTATTCATTTTGCATTTTTCTCACCCTCTGCTATCACTGTAGTAGTACTAGCTGGCTTACCTGGTTGGTTTGACTTAACCTTCATTTCTTTTTTTTTTTTTCTTTTAAGATTTTATTTATCTGTTTTTAGAGAGGGGGAAGGGAGGGAGAAAGAGAGGGAGAGAGACATCAATGTGTGGTTGCCTCTCATGTGCCCCCTACTGGGGACCTGGCCTGCAACTCAGGCATGTGCCCTGACTGGGAATCGAACCAGAGACCCTTAGTCTGGCACTCAATCTACTGAGCCACACCAGCCAGGGCAACCTGCATGTCTGATAGATCTACGCCCTTCGCAACCATTCCTTTCTTAGCAGGAGTAGTTGATTGTGTCCATTCATAATTAAGGGATGGGGAGCGTGAGACGGGTCTCAAGTTCTGCATGTATTTCTCCCCATCCCTGTGTAAAAGCAGCCCTACCTTCTTCTACCAATGAGGTTCAATTACTCCTGCATGGTGGTAACTCTTTTTCTTGTGACAAGGAAGTCCTATGTGCTGGTAGTATAGTAGTTCTCTTGCTGTTCCTTGATAAATGTATATACTCTAAGGCAAAGTTTCTTCAGCACTGGTGTCATTTGGGGCTGAATAAGTCTTTGTGGTAGGAGGTTTTTCTTGTGCCTTGCAGAATGTTAGCATAATTGGCCTCTACCCACAAGGTGATAGTATTTTCTTCCTCAACAGTGTTGGTAAGTGGGGCCACCTTGTTTCCATACCTTGGATTTAAGATCCCATATATTCTTCCTATTTTGGATGCAGCAGTATAGAGACACATGATTTAATGTCAATACTACATAATGAAAGATGTCACAGTATCGTTTCCAATTTTTTTCTCTGCTCTGCTGCTTTAGTTGTGTCTTTAGAAGCATGTTCCAACTTTCTCTGAGTCATTTTCTTTTGGATTGTCTAGAATATGACGCGGCCCATTGCTGTACCTTCTTTGCTGTGAAGTGGGTCCATTGGTTGGATGTTTTATTTTTTCGGAAGTAATGCTTACGGATCAGGCATTTTATAAACCCTGGACAGCTGAGCTGACGGAAACTCAAAAGGTAAGCCGATACCTGTAATAGGTACCTATCTCTTGTCTTCAAAGAGTGTCTCCAAATCCGTGAATTCTCTCATTTCTTGTCCAAAGTGAACTCCATTCCCATCTGGCTTTACTCGTGAATTCTACCAAACATTTATGAAAGAAGTTATAGTACTAATACTACAAAAAATACTAAAGAAAATTGAAGAGGAAGAAATACTTCATAACACATTCTGTGAAACATAAAAAAGAAAAACCATAAGATAATCCTGAAATTCACATAAAAATGAAAAAATATAAAGAACAGGTTTTTAAAAAAATATTTGTAAAAGAGTGAACAGAGGGAGGAAAGGGATAATGGGGGAAAGTAGGGGAAGCGGCAAACAAAGGAACATGAACAGAGGACTCACTGGCGTGGCCAATGGGGAGACTGACTGTGGGAGTGGGGGGAATGGGGTCGGGGAGAGCCGTGGGGAAAAAGGCGGGACAACTGTAACTGAACAACAATAAAAAATAAAATAGAATAAAAGACTTGGAGGAAAAAAGAGTAATAAGCTAGGAGAATTTACATTGTCTGCCATTAAGACATTATAAATCAAAAGTCGTCAGGAAAGTATGGGGTCTGCATAAAATTAGATATTAGATCAATAGAATAGAATAGACTTTAGAGATAAACCCACTTATATATCTTCAGCTGATTTTTGACCAAAGTACAAAAACAATTCAGTGGAGAAAGAATAATTTTTCAACAAGTGGTGCTAGAGCAATAGATATCCATATGCAAAAGGATATCTATGTGCATTGTTCATTCATAACTTGCAACATATACAAAAACTAACACAAAATGGTTTATACACCTAAGTGTAAAATATAAAACTATGAAAGTTCTCTTAGGCAAAGATTTCTTAGATACCATTAAAATAATGATTAATTAAATATGTACATATGGGAGCCCCCAAATGGAATTTATTTATTAAAAATTGTGTATTTATTCTTACATGTTTAACTTTAATCACCTTCAAAGTACTTTCCATTTGATGCAGTACCCCTATTGAGGCATTTTTTTCCACTGCTCAAAACAGCTTTTGGAATTCTTATTTTGATGCTTTTTAGTGTTTCTGCCACTTTTTTGTTTCACCTCCTCCACATCAGCAAAATGTTTCCCTTTGTGGACTTCTTTCATCTGGGGGAACAGATAAAGGTCATTCGGGAGAAATTGAGTGAATGGGGGTGGGGCTTGAGGAGCGTGCTGTTTTTGTTCAAGAACTGCTGAACACTCAGCACAGTGTGGGCACATGCACCAGTAAATCACCCAGTATGAAACAGGCAAACGCATTGAAAGAGTCTTCAAAAAAATTTCACTGAAGCTGAAAGCAGCCTCTCACAACAACGCCAGCTGGTGCACTGATACAGATGGGTTCCTGGAAGGAAGCTTGCAGGAAGCTTCACCTAGTGGGGGAAGCTTGTAGTAAAAGGGGCCCACTCTCTAGAAGATGGTTGTTTTGGGGTCCTCCCCCATACACATATATGGCTTAATTTACATTAAAAAATAAGCAAACAAATTTTGATCTATGAAAGTCATAGAGGAGACTTTTCTCTGTGGAGAGGATATCAGAGTCACTCAGGTTCAGGATTTTGTCTTCTCTTGGGAGAATGAGAAGGTCAAGCAATACATGAGGAAGAAACATTTGCAAATCACATACTTAAGGACTTGTATCCATGGTATACAAAGAACACTTCCAAAATTCAATGATCAGAAAACAACAAAAAAAAACCACAATAAAAATAAATAATCAAAAGGTTTGAACAGAATTTTCTACATGTAAGATATACAGTAGACAAATAAGCAGAAGAGGAAAATAATAATTATGATGATGATAAAAATAATAGTAAATTTAGATAGTAAGACCTATAGGGAGATTCTTACTGAGTTAGGATCATCTAATGTAGCAATAAATTGCTTCTTCTCCCTGAGTTGAAGCCAGAATTAATCAAACTATGGCTTCATGTTAAATTAATACAACTGAGCCCTTTCTGCTACCCTCTTTAGTTATCTTTATTCATGAATTTTATGTTTATGGTGGCAAAAAGCAAAGTCAGAAATTATTTGGTTTAGCTAAGCATAGAGATTGATTTAATATTTGTCTGGGAAGAAATAAATTTTCTCTGCTGCTTTTGCAGTTTGTTTACAATGTTTCTTTGTTGTAAAACTGCAAAGCCTTCCGCACGGTGGAGGTAGAGGGGACGGGATAAAGTGGAGAGCTTCTGGAATAACAAATTGCGGGGAAGGGCGGGGGAGTCAAGAAACTATGTTGCGCTGTTAACCTCAGATGAAAATGGTCAGATTATAGACTGAAATCATTAATCATGGAAGAAGTATCCTATAGCTCAGGGCTTAGGGAATGGACCTGTGGCCAGATCTGAAGAGAAACCTGAGAATTGAGTTCCAGAGTGGACTAAAAACCCCACCAGAAGAAGCTAAAGGGCCCCAAACATCATCTAATCCAACAAAGGAAAGAGGCAAAGAGTTGATTTACTCACATAAAGCCTACTCTGTGCTTGGTGTTGGCAGATGGTTATACATCACAAACAGTGCGGACGTGGTGTGAGCTCTGAGTTTACAATGTGCTGTCAGCATTTCAGATTGTGAGAATAAAGCGTCTATAGTCAGGGTTTTTCTCACTCCAAATCAGACCAAGTTGCTAGACCTTAAACCCACAGTAGCCAATTAACATTAGGCCACATCGTAAAAATTGAGACTGACCCCACAAATGATCCAGATATGCTAAAAGATCATCCAGGTCTCCAGAGACACAAGCTTTGCATCCAGTTAAATAAGGCTCAAGTCTCAGCCACAGGTCTTCCGGCCAAAGACAGATCCCAGACTTCAGTAACCTGGGTATCAAGTAAGAATTAACTGTCAGAGTGAGCAGACTAGCCCGTCCACAAACCCTGTATGAGTCTTTTAAATGGCTTTTACTCCAAAATATTTTAAACAATGTATGTGTACTATAAATTTCAAATTGTTAATGCTTTTCATATACATGTCCAGACAGGAAAATTAAGAGATAAAAAGATATTCAGGTGTTTCCATGACTTCAGGAATTTTTTTCCTCATTTCTTTTAACTCTATAAAATAATTTATAAATGATTTAATTTCATTGGTTGATCTTAATGTTATTAAATTGTTATTCTACTTAAATTACCAAATAGGTCCTAGGATTCGAACGCATTTCTTTTTGCATATTTGTAGTAAGTGATTACCTGCTCGAATCCATTTCTAATAACTTTTCTAGAATTTAGTATATTTTGGTAGAACATTAAAAGCAAGGATTCACTTTTTGTAAAATAGTTTTACATTAATAAATATAATATTTGGAGCTATTATGTTATACCAATGATTAGTCAATAAAAATTGAGTACTTACTCTGTGCAAAGATGTGTGTCAGTGCTTGTATAGATATGGGAGACCGTTCTGCATGGCGTGGGCCCAGCCCCCACTCAGAGAAGCCAGTGGAGAGTGACATGGGGCCCACACCCACGGATGAGTTCTCCCGTGGGGAATCAGGCCTGCATTGTACTAGACTGCTGTGAAGCTTGCTTTTGCTAAAACTCCCTCACCCTGAATTGAGGCAGCAAATGTTTGCAGCATATCTCTAGAGTAACTTCCTAAAAGTCTTTCCTAAACCTCCCAAGTATGGGGTGTAACCAGTTCAACCACTTTTCCCCTGGATCTGTAACATCCTTCTCTTTGAAGTAATTAGCACACTCTTTCCTTTATCTGTAAAAGGTAATCACCTACATTGATCCTATGCACAGTCAATGAGGACCTGTGTATACTAAATGAAAACCACCCTCAATGTAATGTGCCCAGAAAAGCAATAGAAAGCCTGTCCAGGTAGGGAGGGGTTCAGGCTCTCTGGCCCGCTCTGGGGCGGGCTCCTGGGCCCTCTCTCGGGCCTTCTCTCTCACTTAGTGAGTGGTTATGCTGCCTCCTTTCCCTCTACAGGATTCAGTAGTCTGTGTGAATTTGTTTCATGTCTCAGCCATGACACCGTAGACACTGCAAGCCAGTGTCCATCATATTGAAAATTTAATTTGCTCTCTAAAACAACCCATAATGACGGTATTATCGATACTTTAAATTGATTGGAAACTATACAAAGCCTCACATTCAATATGTCAAATACTCCAAAAGTCTTTCATTTTAACCTCTGCAATATATCACCTCACCACATTTAAAACTCCTTTACTCTCAAGATACTGACATTCCAAACAGATGTTAATATTGTTCCTTTTGCTTACTGTTTCCACTCATGGTTTGACCTAAGTCCTGTGCCATCTGTAGCTCTGGTTGTATGAAATGATGGACAAAGTATAACACGCATAAAAGGAAACGATTCGAGTGGAATTTCTACTGATTCTGTTGATTACCTCAGGAGTTTATTGGAAGACATTTATTTCACATTTCAGAGGGATGACCATTCGCTGAGACTAGTCTGTTACTGCTCAGTATTCCAAGGCAACGCTCAAGCTGGGAGGACCGATGTAACTGTGCACTTTCCCAACTAAAGCACATTAGTCATGTTCTATTTTAGAAGAAGAGGCAGGTTTGGGGTAGGCGAGAAAAACAAAAGAAGAGATTGTACCCACTAAGTTGTTCTCAGTAAGACACGTAAAGCAAAGCTGCAAAGTTGAGCGCATGAAACAAAGTGAACGAACATGTCCTCATGTGAGGGGTATGATCTCTGGCTTTTGCATTTTCCACAGCCAGCAATTTATAATAGCCACCTGCTTAGCACAAACTTAGTGGTTTGTTTTTATTCTGGATAATCAGAGTCTTTCATTTTTTTTAAGAAAGAATTGAATAAGTAGTGTCAATTGCATATTTCAGAGTCATTAATCCAGTCAATATTTCTAGTGTGTAAATTTCTGAGTATTTAGCCTAATCCTTGGCATATAATGCTAAAGAACTAAATAAGTGTATGATCATAAAAATACATTAATTTTATGATTTAGTGCCATGGCATGTTTGGATAAGAATATCATTTTGTAACAAGTCAGGCCCCTAAAAAGAAAGTCAATCTCATCTACCTGGAAGTAATTTTCTAGTGTTCACTTGAAAAAATACATGCTTGAAATCACTTTGAAAATCTTTAAGAAATTCTGATTAAATGTGTTTTAAAATGTTATGATGTGGTTATTTGAGATCTATATTTGGAGATGGGGTTTATGGTTCGGGCTTCAGAAAAGATGAGCTCTTTATTATGTTCTATATTTCCTGATTGGAATACTTGCTGTAGTAACAACTGAATGAATGATTTATTTCACCCAACATGAAATTATTTATCATTAGGGAGAAGCGGAAAGCCAGCTAGTAATACGGATAAGAAAACTTTTCCTAATTAGGCAAGAGACTGGCTTTCATGAAGGTCAACATCCTCACATCCTGGCAAATTAATCTCTCTTAGCAGACACTAGAAGGAACTGGAAAGAGGAGGCTGTCCTTATCTCCCACAAAGGTAGTGTTATTTTTGTGATAGCAAGAGATGGAAAGGAGGAAGAATGAGCAAAGGCACCCTAATTCTGCCCTTTTCTTAGCTTACTGTGAGCTTCTTGAAGATACAAAACAGTACCTATCTTTTATTTCTCATAATTCAATATCTTACAGAGGCTACAGGTGTGTATGTGTATGTGTGTAACTTTTTAAATTATGGTTATTAGGTGTCTCTCACTAAAAAGATAAAAATATATTTTACACAAAACAATATGTGAAGAAAGGAAATATAATGATGTGAGTTTTATTTCAAGGAATATAAAGTTGGAAGGTACATTTTTTTTTAAAGATTTTATTTATTTATTTTTAGAGAGAGGGAAAGGGAGAGAGAAAGAGCAATGTATGGTTGCGTCTCACATGGCCCTCACAGGGGACCTGGCCCGCAACCCAGGCATGTGCCCCGACTGGGAATCGAACCGGGACCCTTTGGTTCCCAGCCCACGCTCAATCCACTGAGCTACACCAGCCAGGCTGGAAGGTACATTTTTGATAAAACAGAATAAAACTAGAAAGATATTGAAAGTAACTAAGAGTAGAGGAAGAGTGATAAAAAGAGCAAATTGTTAAAAGAAGATTATTACAAGACAGTATTGGTGGTTTTCTTTTATCTCATATTTTTTAGTGTTTATTATTTTAAGTTGTGATGAAAAGTTTTAGCTGTTGAATAAATTATTGCAATGACTCTGAATTACTCAGAAGTCTTTAGTCAGCCATGGAGGTTTGCTATTCAGATCTCCTTTCATAAAAAATCCTATCACCCTGGCCGGTGTGGCTCAGTTGGTTGGAGCATTGTTCCACACACTGAAAGGCTGCAGTTCAATTCCGGTTAGGGGACACACCTAGGTTGCAGGTTCGGTCCCCGGTTAGGGAGCCTATAAGTAGGCAACCAAATCAATCCATGTTTCTCCTTCACATTAATGTCTCTCTCCCTTTCTGTCTCTCTTTCCCCCTTCCTCTCTCAAAATAGATAAATAAACAGGCAAACAATGAAAAATGTCCTTGGGTAAGTATTAAAAATATATTTTTTATAAATTTATTTATTTTTTTAATTTTTTTTATTATTATTTTTTTAATTTATTTTTTAGAGAGAAGGGAAGGGAGGGAGAAAGAGAGGGAGAGAAACAGCAATGTATGGTTGCCTCTCACATGGCCCTCACGGGGACCTGGCCCGCAACCCAGGCATGTGCCCTGACTAGGAATCGAACCAGGACCGCTTGGTTCCCAGCCCGTGCTCAATCCACTGCACTACACCAGCCAGGGCTAAAAATATTTTTTAAAAGCCTTATCAAAATAAGTACAGTTCAGAAAAATAAGAAAATTAAAAAAAGAAAAGAAATACAGTTTGATCAGAGCCAAGTATGCCTCAACTTTGAGTCAAGGCCTCCTGTTTCCTAGACACTGCTCAGCCCTTGAGTGGTATAAGAGGGCCTTACTTCTGAGGCAGCTCAGCACTCCTGAAAAAGCAGTCTTTCTAAAGGAGCCCCTGTGAGGTGAACTGAGATTCTTCTAAAAGCTACACTCCAGTGTGAGGCCCATTCTATCCAATCCTCTGGTCTTCCTTCTCTCCTTTCACAGGAACCAGGCTTCTACCATATCCTGAAGGCTTTCCGTGGACGTTCCTGTCTGTCCCCTTTGTTTTGTATTTTTTTCACAGATGCTTTTCCTCAATATATCTCTTGCAATTTTAACTCAATCTTGGCTTCTGTTTCTGAGAAGAACCAACTGACACAATTGATACCTCAAGTGGCATGTCATATCAGGGAATACGGTGGAGTTTTGCAACTGGATCATTTGTCACATAACAAAAAATGTGAACCCCTTCTCAAAGGGTGTGTGGTTCATAGACCGCTTCTGGAATAAAACTGCTGTCCAATTAATAAAAGTGTCACCAGTGGTAATGTTGGAGAATGTCTTGCTAAATGTGAATTCCCTAACTGGGAAATATTTAGATGTATGAAAGAATATGGAGCAAAGAATCCATAGAAAGGCAATGGAATTGGCTGATTATTAGTAAGTTGCATTGTAGACATAAAAAGAAATCATGAGAAACTGAATGCAGTTAACAGATAGCTCAAATATAAGTGTGAAAGCAAGAAAGTGTCTTGGGTAGCTTATAAAGAGTTCTTTATCTTTTGCAAAGAAGAAATGAACATAATTGGAGAGCAAATCCATGATTGATAGTCAGGGCCACTGAACCGCAAAGATGATTGAATGCTCACTTGAGGAGTATTTTTATGCTGAGGTCAGAGCTCTGCTTAGGAAGTGTTAGAGTGTGAAAACATAGGATGAGGACATTTGGGTTAATTTTCCTAAACATTTACAACCTGAGAGACTGCAAAACAGGTCCACTCTTCTCCATTAAGAGCTGGCAATTTTCTCATGGAGCACAATCTCGCAGAGACTGCTCCCTCCTAAGGCAGAGGTACATTCTTCAGGAGTTGGCCCCAACCTCTCTCCTAGGCTGAAAAAGTATGGTTAAATTCTAGGAGAACCCAGTTGTGGGATAAAAACATACTGAGACTGATAAATAAGAGAAGAAATAATCACCCCACAAAGCTCCAAGAATTAGCAAGCATGTATTATCAGGAATCGGGAGAGTATCTTTGGGGTTGCATTTTCAGAGCACTTGATCAACAGGAGGAGGTTATGACTGGAAAAGCAAGAGTTTATTGATTTGGGAGCATTCTCTTGACACATAGGATATAATGTCTTGGTAAAGACCCTGGGGCATGGGGAAAATTTGCTGCTGGAAAGAGTCTAAGAAACCTGGAGAAAGTCTTGGTAAAGTTGAAATGCCTAAGTTACCATAAAAGAAGAAAGAAGGTGTAAAAGAGTAAAAGACTCTGGGAAGTGGCTATGCTGGAATGGATATTGTGTCCATTATTGTAAGAACACTTCTCAACTGAGCATTCAGCCATTTTTGCAGTTCCTTGGCTGCTAACTGTCAGATCCTGAATTTCCTCTTCACGTAATTCATTATATCGTGCCAGGAAACCCATCAGAGTAATACTTTCCGTGGCAGATCCCATGAGACACAGAATTCACTACAGCCATGAGGACTGTGTTGGTGAGATGGACACCAGAACCACTAATGCCCTCAGTCATGGCTCTTTTCTGAACATCAGGGCTAACGGCAGGAAAGACTGTCAGTCGCATAGCTTAGCTTCTTAGCAGAAATGGAGCTGAAGGGAAGCCTGAACAAATTGAGCCCACATAGCAATGCTGAACTGCTGGAAACAGGGAGGCTGCAAGGTTTGAGGGACAATGACGAGGGCTTCGTCTGCAGAGAGTCCTCTGTACTACCAGCAGAGAAGATGAGAGACAGTTTGCATTCATGTGAAATGCTGAACAATATACGTTTACATTTTTTCTCTATGTTAACTCTCCTGCCCTCTGTCATCACAGAGTCTAAAGAAAACAGATGGTTCTGTTTTCTTCACAGAACATCGTATTGTTCCATTACACTCAAGTGGATCAAGGCAAACTAAGAGAAAAGTGGTTAACAAGCTCAAAGCCTTGGTAAGATGTACAGGTTCCAAAGTGAGATAAAACTGCCATGTGTCAGGGACCTGCCATTTTCATTGAGATTTTAGGTATCCTGTGTCCAAAATGTGCCTTGAAAGTAAAAGACAAATTTATGTATATATTTATCCATACCACAAAAAAGAAAGCATGAAAGTCAATAGGCCTCTTTAAGCTCTGTAGACAATCCATTCCACACCTAAGACTAGTGTCTGGCTCATATACTGTGTAACACAAAACCCTGCCAGGGTTCAGTGGGGTTTGGAGCAGGAAGAGGCCTGTAGCCAGCTAAAGCTGCAGTGCATGCAGTCCTGCTGCTTGGGCCATATGATACAGCGGACCTCAAACTGTTGGAGGTGTCCATTATGGGAAAAGGTTCAGTTTGAAGTACATACTAAGCAAGGGCCAGTGAGAGGATCACATCATCGGCCTCTTGGGTTTGGGATCAAGGCCATACTGCTTAAAATGGAGATTCATAAATATGTTAAGAAGCAACTCCTGGCTTGCTCTTGGGCACGTGAAGAGATGGAATATTTGACCATCAAGTAAAACAAGTGAGCATGCACCCTGCACTTCCACATTGAAGGGGCCCAGCAGAATTGTATTATAAAATGGAAATAACGCATCTTGGAAATAGTCAATAAGGTGCAGAAAGTGTGAGTAAGCGTATGTACAGGAAATCCAGGTCCCCGTGTTTCCCACTCAGGTTGAACCAGTGTCTCTTCCTCACAGTGCATCTGACGTCATGTGCAGGGGTCCCGTACGACCAGTGAAAGCAGGAGAAAATGTCTGAACTTTATTTACAGACGTTTCAGCTTAGTGTATGAGTATAACATGAAAATGATGGTGGCTACATTATAATCACAACCCATAATGGCCTTTAAATAAACTGATCACGGGGAATTCTTCCAATGAGCAGAACTTAACATGGTGCACCTGGTGATCCACTTCATGAGAAATGACAAATGCCTGAGAAAAGAAAATATATGGATTCATGAAAAGGGGTCCATAACCCGGCCAACCGCTCAGTTATCTAGATAGAAAAGAATGAGAAGAGTAGGTAAAGTGATGTCAGATATGGAAAAGTGGCAAGGAAAGATGCTAATGGATATATGGGAGCAGGCAAAAAGTGTAAAACTTATTTTACCACATATTAATTTCTATTAGAGAACATTTACTATAGCAAAGACATTGAACAACCAAGTTTTAAAAACAAAATGTTTCAGTCAGTTAATATTAGCCAGTCTTCATCACTGGTCACTCCAAAACAGGCACATGGGACATCAGCAGATTGGCCATAGCGTGGTTGCTGTGGATCCCAAGCCTGGACTCCACAGCATAGGTCCCCACTTACCAAGGCCATTCTAACTACTGCTACGTCTAAGTATCCAAGCTGCCAGTAATAGAGATCAACGCTGAGTCCTGGCATTGCATTATCTCTTGAGTAGGCCAGCTGACTATTTGGCTGAAAGTTGACTATATTGAGCCCCTTCTTTTCCAGAAGAGACTGGGGTCTGTTACTCTAGGAATAGACACCTATCCTGGGGGTTTGCCTATCCTGGCTGCAGCTAGCACCACAATCATAAAGGAGCATTTGATCTACGAGGTTGGACTTACACACAAATTAGTGCAGTGAAAGACAGCCCACTTCTCAGTAAAAGGGATGTAAGAGTGAGCTGTGCAAACAGAAGTCACTGGTTGTATCACATACCACAGCATCTAGAAGCCCCCAGAGTGTTGGAACAACCCACTGAAGGCTGAAGGTAAAGCACCAGGTTGGAGGAATGCTCCGCAAGGACTGCACACAGACTGAACTGCCTACCAAGGCCACAGAGAAAGGCCTGGGGCAGAAAGGCTGAGCGTAGCGTGGTCAGAATTTGAGTCCTGATGCTGTCTGCATCCTCAAAACTGGTGAAGTCAGTGGTGAACTGTGAAACAATAGAAAATGTATATGGTATTGATCTTCCCCAGGTCCCTGGCACTCAACTCCTAAAACTCTTATAATTTCCTAAGTAATAAGAGCATCTTTTATTTCGACATTTGGTATATGACTCGGGGTCCTGGAATAAAGGTAAATCCCTTGTAATTTCCTGGGTGAGAGGAATGGCTTTTGTTCTAATGAGGTGACTCTTGGTAGGCTCTGGCATAGCTCCTGGATGGGGGCTAATCACCAGAAAGGCCAAGCCATGACTAGAAGCCTGAAACTTTCAACTCCACTCCCCATTATCCCAAAAGAGAAGAGAGGCTGGAGACAGAGTTAGTAATTATCATGTCTACATGACAAAGCCTCCATAAACATTCCTAAAGTACAGCGTTGAGAGAGTGTCCAGGTTGGTGAACACAGAGAGCTCAGTGCCCCTTGCCCCATACCTTGTCTTACATCTCTTCCATCCAGATTTTCATCTGTGTGGTTTAGCAGATGCTTATATAATCTACTGGTAAACAGTAAGTAAACTGCTTCCTGAGTTCTGTGAGCTGCTCTGCAAATTAGTTTAATCTAATAGGAGGGGATAGTGGGAACCTCTGATTTGTAGGTCAGAAGAACAGGTAACAGCTGGGACTCGTGGTTGGCACCTGAAGTGGAGGTGGAGCAGTCTTATGAGATTAAGGCCTTAACTTGTGGGATCTGAGGCTACTTCCAAGCACATAGTGTCAGAATTGAGTTAAATTGTAGGACCACCAGCTGGTGTCCCAGAATTGCTTGGTGTGTGAGAATCCCACACACACTGGGTGTCAAAATTGTGGTGGGTGTGGTAGTAATGTGAAAGTAAAAGAGAAATATGAGTTGTGTAAGTGATGTGATAGGTAGCGCCGAGTGTTTGCATCAAACTCCTTTCACATTTGAGTTCCTGCTCTCTGCCATGAAAATAGCATGTTCCGGAGAAGGGCTGCTTCTTCAATTTACATCCAGAATGATAAGATCTGAGGAGCAAGATCCAGTTGAGTCCAACTGAGCTGAGCAGAGATGAAGTAGCCCTAGTCCTCATGTAATATAAATAAAAACTAAATATTTATGTCATAAGCCACTGACATTTTAGAGATATTCTTTAGTGCACCAAGAATTGACTAATACATTAACCAAGGTGTAAGTTGAGGGTGTGATATAGATTTATTATTTTATTCTTTCTTTTTAGTTCCAGAAGAGTGAAATTAGTAGAAAACTCAACTTGCTATACACAACACACAATTTTAATTGTAAAAATCATGAGTAATGGCAATTTCAAATTTCTGTTTAACTGCTTTTTAAAGTTTTATCTAGACAAACTACAATACTATGCCATAATATTTCTAACTTAATAATTCCAATGTAGTATTTTTAACATATTTCTAAACCTTAACAAATTATAATTTTAAGAAGATAAGAACAGTAATTCAAGTGATGGTTAATAAATCTGTACTTATAGAGTAAAACAGAGTATAGTAGATAGTATAGAATTCTGTAGGGCATTTAATCTGTTTCTCAATAAGATATAATTTGATAATTATCATAACAATTGTTCATTATCTACATATAAAATTTGAGTTGATAGCAGTGTTACTTATTCTTTCCATCAATAGATAAGACAAACATAAACTACCATTGAGTAATCGGAATACTTCTTTCCTGTAGGGACAAGAATATTTTTAACAGAGTTGTTTTTCCAGTTGCTTTCATCAAATTAAAGCTGCTTCCTACTCTGTCCTATACTCTTTCGAAACCTTGTGACCTAGTTTGGGGTCAAATCTCATACATCTAAATATTACTTAAGAACTGTGGGAAAATGATCAAGCAGAAACATTTGATTAATGTTCTCAATGCACTTGGACTTAAAAGTTCAAAATTCACCCAGCTGCTTGAAGTTCCCCTCTCAAAGATTACCCGTGGTCACTGTTACCGAGGAATTCTTTTTGGTCCTTATTTTCCTTCCTCCTTGTTTCTCTATAGAGTCTTTTTCCTGTTATGCCCACACTAAGATGACCAACCTAGTCCTAGTTTTCCAGGGACTTTCCTGGTTTTAAAACCAAAAAAATCTGTCCCCAGTAACCTCTGAGGCATGGGCAAACTAGAACTGTGGGTAACTCTTATCCAGTCTAGCTCCAATCCTATTTTTCCTATTACCCAATTCACCTTTAATAATAGAATCTCAAACCATCTAAGAAGGAAAAGAAAAGACAGAATAAATGAGGATATGAATATGAAAATAATAGAGAATATTAAAAAGGAATTAGGAGTAGGAGGTAAAATTCCACCCCCTCCTGATGGCTGGCTATTCTCAATTCCTCATTCCAATTAGCTTCTCTCCTCACTTACATATTTAATCCAGGCAGCTTCTTCTGCCTATGCCTCCCTTTCCCACCCCTCACTCTCCCTAGCTCTTTCTGGAACAGATGGTTGAGAACATTAGCCCTGGAGCCAGAAATCCTGGATTTCAATTCTTCCTCTACAAGCTGAGTGCTGTGTGTGAATTGACTCCTTTGTCCTCACAAACTCTGAATGAAAGCAGCGTCTATCTCTGAGCTGTTGCTAAATGAGCAAATACATGTAGAGCGAAATAAATAACTACATTATTTAATTATTCCAACCCAGAATGCATGACAAAAGGTAGTTAGAAGCCTTAGATCTCCACACCAGGCTTTGATGGGCAGTCCTAGGTACCTCACCGCTGTATAGCACTATTTCAACTAGGAACTGATTCTGGCTTCTAAGCAACTTAAAAATAAACTATTGGAAAAGAACCTGCTCATAAGCCTGAAATTGCCTGTAGGTCAGATAAAATTTATATTGCATTTGTCATTTGCATGCTTTGTTGCTGTTTCTGATTGTATCTGAGAGCAAAAATCTGGCACGAGCCATTTGCTCATACATTTTTAATTTATGGACTCAAGAGTTTGGAATAACATTCAAAGTCACAGATGCTTATCTGAACCAAACCCAAAATATTTTGAGGTTTTCATATCACTTATAACCATCAGAGAACTATAGCTGGAAAAGAAAAAGAAAAAAAAAAAAACTTTGCTTAAAAAAATGGAAAACAAAAGAAAATGAAACAAAACAAAAAACTCTTGATTTAATATTTACCTTGAGAAAGACTACCTCTAAATTTACCAATTATCTTGCATGTATAAATATATTCATTTTTTGCCTCAAGGAAACCTAGATTCAAAATATGAACCCAAAATAATAATTCCTTAGAGGTATATACCCAATTATTTCAATACATTAGTGATCTACAAATATTTTAAAATTTCATGGGGACACAAATTTTTGGTAACAGAGACAAAACCCTATGTTACTTGGGATGGAACTTGGGATATTGGAAGAAAATGAAAAGCTTTTCCAGGTAATCTAGGAGATAATTTTGGATGATTCTAGTGGTAGACTAAAGGAATTGGTGGCTTAGAACCTGAAGACAGCTGTTTAAGGAACACATTATGGCAGGTAGAGCTTCAAGTCATTGGAGGTCCGCAAAGCTAAACACATTTTACTAGGAAAGGCAGGCTCAATGACAGAACGATTCCAAAGAAGGGAGCTTTATAAAATACTCTGAAGGTTGGTCTGGAGAGCCTGCGGGTTTGTGGGTAGGAACATTTACAAGCTTCATCTCCAATAGTATTCGAGGGTTAGAAGTCGTGAACTAAACCTCCCACATGCTACAATGCCATAGCATTTTTTCACTGTGTCCTCAGCAAATATATGTTTTAGATTTAAATGCAGATATGGCAGCTAAAGGATGGATGACCTTAGGATAGGAAACAGAACAACCTAACTAATGTGTTAGGAAAGACATTACTGGTTTTTCTTTATTTCAGATGAGAGTTTAGAGAGAAAAGCAAACGACTGAACAAGAAATCAGGAATCCAAATCTGTGGCTACATTAAGCCTAAATGGGGTGGGGGAGAGCCAGTGATTTAATACCTTCTTTACTGTTTAATTAATCTTCAAAAAAAGATTTCATCAAAAACAGTTTCATGTGTAGGCAGAACTTTCAATTAATTGGTGGCTGTTTTCGTTCCCAGCAGGTTGTCTTCAATGTAGACATAGCTCTAATTTGTATTTCATACCACCCCACTGACATCAAACCCTTCGGCACCAGCACACCACCCCCACTGCCCCCACCTTTATGCCCCACCCCGTTTTACTCCCACTCACCCTGTCCGACAATGACTTTGCACATGCGTTTCTTTTTCTGCTTTGAACTCCCTTACTTCTTTTTAGTCTGATTATTCCTACGTACGCTTCAAATTTCAATTTAAATATCTTTCAACTGCAAAGCATTCCTTGGACTACTCTAGAGTTTCACCTATAACTCTTTCAGCCTTGTTTTGTATAGGTCCATTCCAGTAGACAATGGGATGGTTGGTATCTGCTGTACAAGCATCCCTGAGTCCTTCTGCCACTGCAGTGGACGGTTAGGTGTTTGCTTTCCCCAATACACAGGGACCCTCTCCAGAGCAGGGATGGTTTCTTAGGCTTCTCTATATTTCTACCTCCTTGTATAGTGCCTGATACAGACAAGGCCAGGCATGGACAGAAAGTTGATTTCAGTTTTAGTATCAATTCCGTTTACCTGGTGTGGCTGCCAGGAGCACCTGTGGAGGAGGATTCTGATGTTGAGCCTGTTCTGAGAGGGAAGACGTTCCATGACCGGTTAGTGATGTTTGCCCTGGACCAGGACTCTGTGCATGTCCCCTGCCTTTGCGCCTCTGCCACAGCCATTCTTTTGCTGTTTGTTCAGGGAACGACTACATCAACAAATCTAATAGTACTATCGCTTGAAATTTATTCAGATGTATTAGATAAAATATTCTTTACCACATCTCAGAGCCTCTGTTCTGAAGGACGTAAAACCCATTGAGTAACATTTATATCATTGCCTCCATTTTAGTTTTTAATGGATGTATGCGTCTCTCTAAAATGGAAAAATGAGGCTCAGAGTCCGTATAGACGTGATGGGTGTGCATGAAGCCAATGCAGTCCCCGCGGTACCAAACGCTCAGTGATCTATTTTCCTCACTCGCTTGACTAAGAGATTTTAGACCCTTAAGATTACATGGTTAGTCAAAAGTTGGGCTTAGATGCCTCCCTGTTTGTCCCCAAAGTAACAGCAGCATATAAATTATAGGCCATACTATGATACTTATAAGAGTGATTTGGGCTATTAGCAATTATGCTGCAACGAGAGATGTAAATCAAGGCCCTTTGGGGAAATCTGGAATACAGTTACGATACCCTATAGAACCATAGTTCTCATTTTCCAGTAGGCTATATTAACCTATTTCCTTTATGTAGACCCAAAATTATAATTTCAGTGGATTAGTTGTAGTTTCTTGGGCACTCCTGAGGAGGATTCTCAGGCTGCTTCTGGGCTTCACACAAAAGGATGCTCTGATATACTGGTGAGGCCTGGCAGCTGACACACATGAATGAAAGAACAACGGCGTGAATGCCACCCATTTACAGTTTCTGCTCTACAGACTAAAGGGAGATGAGGCACTTAGCTCTCACAGACCACAGCCTCTCCAACGGCAACCGTCCCATCTCATTCCTAAACTAACTGCAGGCTATTCCCTTATGGGTTGTTCTGGTCACATAGTTGGTGATGAATTCCTTTAACTGGCTCTGGGCCAACACGATCAAGCCAAGACTGAGAATCCATAGCCATCTGCACTTTGACCAATTCCTAAGAATTGATCCCTCCCTCAATGTTGACTCCTCCACCATTATCGGTGCCTTGATTCCCCTTGTGAGCTTTGGATTCTTAACTGAGGCTAGTTTAACCAAGATTTCCCATTCACTTTGTGGCCCCATGTGTATTCTCTGGACATCCAATTTGTTATCCACAGCTTCCAGTACTAGCTGTGCTTCCCAACATGCTAGATTCCTTATCTATAAATAATGTCAATATTGTAGACTTTTTTGTAGAACTACTTACATAATTTTGTAGGAGTAATTCTACTAATTTTAGAGAAGGAACTGTGCTAATTGTAGAATTACTAAGCTTATGGTCTCAGTGACCTCTTCGTGCTGCGCACGGCTATGTTTCTGTCTTTTATATCCTTTGGCCTTCGTCTCCTAGCTTCCTAGCTATGACCACTTTCTCCCTGGCACCTGTGACCAACTAAATCCTAAGTGCTTATGTAATGACTAACCTCCAAATATAACTTCCAAGTGAGGGCTCTTTCCAGAGTCTGTGGTTCTACTGCCAAAATGAACACTAAAAACACAAGCGATACAGGTGATTCAGAAAAGAAGAGGACTTGAAAGTAAAATTACCCAAGAGAGTACCTCAATTATCAATTGTTTTGGCATAGGAGACACAGCCTGAATGATCTTTGTCAAATCCATCAACTCAGTGTGTATAAACCCTTTAAAATGTTTATTAAATAGAAATTGTAATAATAACAAATCCCAGAGAGTAATGTGAAGAATATCATAAGAATGAAAATAGCTTGCTATTGCTAAAGGATAAATACTTAACTTCATTATAGGATTGTACTAAAGATCAAATGAAGAAATGAATAATATAACTGTTGGAAAATATGAAGTATGGATTTTGTATTATTTAAACCTCAGATATGCAAGAAGCGGCTTTATATTACTTATCTTAAATTAATCTATTTTTTAAAAGTATTTTTTATTGATTATGCTATTACAGTTGTCCTATTTTTTTCCCCTTTATCCCCCTCCACCCTGCACCACCCCCTTCCACCAGCAATCCCCCCACCCTTAGTTCATATCCATGGGTCGTACATAGAAGTTCTTTGGCTTCTCCACTTCCTACACTATTCTTAACCTCCCCCTATTTTGTACCTACCAATTATGCTTCTTATTCCCACTCTCTCCAGCCCCTTCTTGCCTGTAAGATTTACTTGGAGAAATCTGCTGACAGTCTTATGGGAACTCCTTTGTAGGTAACTGTCTCCTTTTCTCTTGCTGCTTTTAAGATTCTCTCCTTGTCTTTAATCTTGGGTAATGTAATTATGATGTGCCTTGGTGTATGCTTCCTTGGGTCCAACTACTTTGGGACTCCTTGAACTTCCTGGTCTTCCTGGAAGTCTATTTCCTTGGCTGGATTGGGAAAGTTTTCCTTCATTATTTTTTCAAATAAGTTTTCAGATTCTTGCTCTTCCTCTTTTCTTTCTGGACCCCTATGATTAGGATGTTGGAATGTTTAAAGTTGTCCAGAGGTTCCTCAGCCTCTCGTTTTTTTGAATTCTTGTGTCTTCATTCTGTTCTGATTGAATATTTACTTCTTCCTTCTGCTCCAAATTGCTTATTTGAGTCCCAGTTTTCTTCCCCTCACTGTTGGTTCCTTATATATTTTTCTTTATTTTACTTTGCATAGACTGCATTTCTTCCTCTATTTTGTGACCATACTCAATAATTTCTGTGAGCATCCTGATAACCAGTGTTTTGAACTCTGCATCTGATAGGTTGGCTATCTCCTCATCACTTAGTTCTTTTTCTGTAGTTTTGATCTGTTCTTTCATTTGGCCCATATTTTTTTGTCTCAGCATGCCTGTCATGTTGTAAGGGGCAGAGACTTAGGTATTCGTCAGCTTGGGGCAACCCACTTCACTGAGTTTTGGCACTATGTGTGGGCAAGGGGTCAGAGAGGGAACAACATCACTTGCTCAGCTTCCTGCTACCCACAAGCAAATTGGGCCCTTCTGTTGCTGATTCCTGGGTGAGTGGGCTTGTGAATGTCTAGGATCCTGTGGATCTCTCCAATGGACTCTCCTATGAGGTTGGGACTTTCTCTCGCTGCTGCAACTCCCACAAATTTTACTGCCAGAGGTTTTGAGGCTTTAGTTTCCCACACTGGAAGCCTGGGTTGTGTAGTCTGTCTTGATCTCCAGTTGTTCCTTACAGTTTATCCACACACAAATGTGGGACCGCCCATCTGCCAGCCGCCACCTTGTTTCCTATTCTCTCTGCAGTGGCTGCCTATCTCTGCCCCTCCTACCAGTCTGGATGAATGTTTTTTCTTTAACTCCTTGGTTGTCAGACTTCCATGCAGTTCAATTTTCTGGTGGTTCTGGTTGTTTTTTTTGTTTTTAAATTTGTTGTTGTTCTTATTTTGGTTGTGTGAGGAAGCACAGTGTATCTACCTATGCCTCCATCTTGGCAGAAATCTCTTAAATTAATCTACTTTTAACTCTAAGACTCAATTCCACCATGTTGTCAAGCATTCCTTTAGCTTTCCTAAAATAGTACAACAAACTGGGAGCATTAAATTTTCCCAAACACAGGGAAGAGGTTGCCATATCCTGGCTAACATGGTCACTTATGATTTTCTTAATATCCAAGGGATCTCCTTGAAATCCAGTAGGTCTCCGTGCTTATTTAACATTCTCAAGTGGGAATTTTGAAGGGTTGGGAGCCTGGGTATGGTAACCTCTCACTGTATTCACCTTGCTTCTCTGGGCTTATGGTAATGAATACTGAACTCTGGAGTACCCCTGTTGCTCCAGCATTCATCTAGGGAACCAGGGCTATGGTATTACTACTCATAGTCCATAGTCAATGAGACCCTCTTCTAAAGTATTGGTGTAGATCTGGAAACTAAAGCCAGGAAAGCTTTCAGTCTCCTGCTTCTTGCCTTACCACATTCCTCTCTGAAGAATAGAGTCTGTTACCCCTGGAGACAAATTGGAAGAGAAACAAGGGGAAAATGGGACAATGATATATTTTTTTAAACATGCAGTTTATGAAGACATTCATATTAGGCTTTCTATTACAACAAGTTATGAAAAGAAAGCAGCTTTCACTTCCTGTGAAGGACACGTTAGGTCTTTCGGAAAGTAGGCCAGTAGCTTCCTGTATGCTTTTGACTCCAGCTTTAGAGTTGCACCAGCAGAGAGAAGAGGTTTTTTTTGCTTTTCTTCATCCCATCTCTTCTGCTCTTACCACACACCCTGAGGATGGCAAAAGGGCAGCTGTCAGGGCTGGGGCTTAAGCAATTCAGCAGCTGACAGGCGCTGGGAGATAACACATGATTGCTCTCACAGCCCAAGGCCCATTCATTGCAACCACCCACCCGACTTCTATACTAACCCTGGACACTCCCTCCTGGGTTGTAGATACACAGTTGGTGATGAATTCCTTTAAATGGCTCTGGACCAAGATGATCAAACCAAGACTATAAAACTCACAAAAGTATTTTAAGGGAACAGAACCCACGTTCTTTCTAAACATTGCATATTGGAACTTACATATACACAATCCTCTGGAGATTTAGTTGTTTAGTAATTTAATTCCTAGGTGGATTTCTCTTTTTCTTTTTCTTTCACCAAAGGAGACTATTATAAACTGAGTGCAAGGAAAAAACGAGAGTATTCCCATTCTGTTTATTTGTTAGGTGAATATGATACTCCTCTGACCAGTTCTCCTTCCCCCACTCAATCTATGTTTTATGGCAAAAGTTTTATTACAGGCTCATAAATGCAGTTGGGACCAATAATTAGCAAATGCCATATTTTATGACAGACTCTACATTTCCTTAAACAGGTAACTGTTAAAGAAATATTGCTCCTTGATTACACCTGATCACATAATAAAAGTGTGATTCTGTTGTACTGAGGTGTTTGATTTTCCTAGGTCTTTTGTACCATACCAAAAATGGGGCTTAAGGTTTCCTTCACTAACCATTTATCATAAAAACTAAATTCAAGACAAATAATGTGTTGAATGTGTAGTTTCTGAAAAGAAAGCATGTAAATGACATACTTGTCTGTATTTCTTTGCCAACAGTGTTCCAGACTTGGTAACCTGTACAGAGGTTAAAGTCTGTGCCCTTGTGTCTTTCCTAAAAACCTGGGGCCTACGAAACGTCACACCATCTTTGAATTATCAGCAGTTCAATAAAGCGAATTTAAAGCCATAAAATGGTTTTATGAGCTCCTATGTGTTATGTAACATCTCCAGTGGTTACTGTAACAGCATCTTGTCCTGCACAGTATTTCACTCGCATGTGAAATAATCTGTGTTGTTATGGGATGCTTTGTCTCATACTGATTGACCATAAACCCTGCTTAAGGGTTTCTCACACGGACTCTCTGCTCCCTTTTGTCCTACCTGAAAGGCACCTACCAAGCCCTTTTTCCTTTCCTTTAAGATTAAAGAGGCACTGAAGAGGTTCCTTGGCTGTGCAACAGCGACCCCTAGAGGCTTAATGCCTTTACTGTGGCCGAAACCTACCAATGGCTAAAAAAAAGCTTAACGCCTTTTTGCAACTGCAATCAGGTCCCGCTTTATTTTGCTTTTAGAGATATCACAGCGTTAAACAAAAACTGCCTTTACTTTGAGAACAGAGGCTATTTTTGATTCCCAAAAGCCAAAGTCCAAAGTTTCGGAAGCTTTACTGCCTACTACCTAAGGCACACAAATCTTTGTTTTCTCTTTGTGAGAATTAAAAGAATCCGGAATCTTGGACAAGCTGCTTTCTGTTCATTAGCAAATCAGCATAATAAAAAACTTATGCATAGTCAGAATGTAACGCTTTTGATAGTTACTTCCTTGGTCCGAGAAAATGCTTGGAGAACAAGGTAAAATCTCAGAAAGAAAGGAAAAAATCTTAGCGCGCTTGCTTTTCTGGGTTTGCAAATGTGTGTAGCTCAGGCACTAGGATGATTCATACCATGAAAGCCTGAGCGCTCCATGTGTTTTGTAGATTTCACTACCCCCTTTGTTCTACCTTTCAGAGGGCTGAAATGCATTATTACCTTGTTAAATCTCAACCAAAATCATTTCTACAGCCTGAAGCTGTTTTGACATGGGTTGAGCATCTCTCACACAAAAGAATTGCTTTTGTTCCCAGAAGCTCTCATTGGCTGAGTAGCTTTTGCACTAAGCCAATCAGAAGCTAGTTGTTAGGGTTGGCTGGCTATTTTTAGCTCCACTCACAAAAACACTTGGTCTAGGAGGAGGTAGACTGGAGAGTGAAAGCAGCATAGTTAAAACAAACAGCCAAATACGTTTTGCATGTCAGGGCGTGTTTGGCATTTTTCCTTTAATTCCTCATACACGTTGCATTAGCCTGTGCTTTTTGTAAGCAACAAACTTAGAAACAGAGCCGTTTCTCCCAGTTTCAAATTATCCATTTAGTTAAAATGCAGGCAAGTCTAACGAATAATTAATATTCCCTTTTGTATCCAAAAGAAACGTGTGATAGTATGTGGATATTAATATTTCACAAACACACAAAAATGCCAGTTACCACATGAAATATACTAGGTGTTTTTTCCCAAGAATTTTAAATAGATTTTCATCTTGAGTAAATAGAAATTTTCAACGACTTGCTCATGAATTACAAAGTCATAAAGCCATTCTTTCCTCTTGCCATTTAAAGATGTATGTAATTGTACAAATGAGTATGCACATGGTGTGTAGCAATTAAAATAAATATTCAGTGTGTTTTATGTGTGGAGATAAAGCATTCTTTTGAGCATGGTTTTTCATTTGAGCCATTACTCAGTGGGCACAAGAAGTATTTTTCCCAAATGCACTTGAAGTGACAAAAGATTACAACACACAATTTGTTAATTATCCAATATTATCAGGAAATGAAAATTGCCAAATGGGAAAAGTCATGCCCTAAACTTTGATTTTCCGACACTCATCTATTGAACTGAGCACAAAGGAGGTAGAGCCAAGCTAAACCAAAATTTTATAACAGAAAGTAAATTTACCAACAGGAAGAGAGACCGCTTCCTGAAAGAAAAAAAAAAAAAAGAAAAGAAAAAGAGGAACAAATCTTTGTCTAATTCTTAAAATACGTTTCAGGTTGTAGATTTTTGTCAGTATTTATTACTCAAGCTTGGACTGTGATCTCACTTGTTTGTTTTTTATTTTAATTATTGATTTTAGAAAGAGAGAGAAACATCAATTTGTCATTCCACTTATTCATGCATTCACTGGTTGATTTTTATATGTGCCCTGACCCCGGGTCCAACCCGCAGCCTTGGCTTGTCAGGAGAACACTGTAATCGACTGAGCTACCCAGCCAGGGCTGTTGGCTTATTTTAAGAAAAATCCTTTTTACTTTATTTGCAAGCCATCAGGGTGACATTTAAACATATGCTAACTGGGAATCTGGATCATGGGCATATTGAGAAAACTGGAAGTCTTCAAGAAGAAAAAAAGATTTAAGAGTCAAGCCTGGGATTGCAGAAGTGGTTTGCTTTTATCTTCCATGAGGAAGAAATGCCAGGTATATGGCGGACATTGGCCCAGGAATTCACAAACAATTCCACCAGAGCAAACGGAGCACAAAGAAGTTTGGGGAGAAACTTTCTTACCTTAAGCAGTACAGCATACAGTGTTCGGGGAAATGTCCCCTGGATTTCTGAAGATGAATGGGAATGGCTAAAATTAAACTGAAATAAAGCACTTTGGGAAGAGTTCTCTTTTTTTTTTCCCCACCATCAATTTGGTGTACACTGAGACAGGTTTTAAGAAGGCAGCTATACAATAGCTCCCAGGAGTTTAGCTAGGTTTTTGTAGACAACCAGCTGCTAACAATTTAGTTTAATATGCAGTCTTAGTAAATTAAAGGAATCTGATAAATTGAGACCCAGTGTGATTCTTACTTGTTTGCTAGGGCATAACATGTTAAACCTCAGCAGAAATTAACCCATTGTAATCTTTCTATTCAAGACCTGTATTTTGCTTCCTCGCTCCCTTGTGCCAGGTGTTTTTACTCCTAATGTGGTCATCTGAGCAATTCAGTAGTTTTTTGCTTGTCTGCTTAAAAAATAATACATAATAATAATAAAAATTATAGACTCGTGTTTATTTCCAGTTCTTTCTGTGTTTTTGTACTTAAACTCCTTTAAGGCAACAATAAATACAGTGAAATAAATTAAATTAAATTAAAAATATCCTCTACTCCTTTTGTATCTTCACCTTGCTACTAGGACTCGGTTAGTCTTCAACCCGCATGGTGTACACCTTGTTTTCTGTGCATACTGAGACACTTGGAGGAGGATAAACATTCAAGTCTGCATTTAACTACATCTCCATGGGTGTGGTGGCCAGAAAAGAGAAAGGGCATTTAGCAGATACCTAAAGAGATGAAGATATGTAAGGATAAAGAAATACTGAGGAACCTATGATAGTAGTTGTAAAAAAAAATACACATTTACTAATAGATGACTGTACTAATATTAATTGTGAAATAGTTGAAATAACTGGGTGTTATCACTCATACCTTAAATGCCAATAAACCAACACAATTATAATAGGTCAAGTTATACTTCTCCTATAATGAAGTAAATATTTTCTTAGAATTGACACAGGATAGTAAGAAGCCAGGAAAGTTCCTTGGCAAGTGGAGCGGGGAAACTGAGACAGACAGCTGATTCAAACTGGTCCCATCCAGCACCCTGACCGACCTGCCTCCTTCTCCCCTCCACAGCTACCAGGCCTTTAAGCACTAAGTCCCCAGGGCAATGAGGTTTTGGTTGGTATCAAACAATCTCAGGAGCACAAAACCTCTGGTCTGTTGGCCACAGAGACAGAGTTTTGGTCAAACTAGAGAACATCTAGTTAGCCTCAGTTGTGTTTCAGCTCCAGGCCCAGAAAAGCAGCAACACCAGATGAAGTGATGCCATGGCTGGGACAGGACCAGAGGCCATGGCCAATGACGCCCTGCCCTAGTGCCAACCAATCAGTACAGACCATGACCCTGAAAAGACACTCTGGAAAGCCGATGAATATTTTATTGCAATCCTCCACTGAGACCTCCCCTAAAATTTCTGTCTTTAGAAAACGGATTAAAAAAAACTTTCACATAAAGGACACAATGCACTCTCTCTTTCCCCCACCTCCCTAATTTTCTCCCTGTCTGTCTCTTCCTTTCACACTCTCTCTTTAGAGGATGCCCATGCCTTTTCCCCTTTTTCCCTAGGCGAGTTTCCTCTGCTTTCTTTCTCCTAAGCTCCAAGGGCTCTTCTTTTGCCTCTATAACTTGTCTCCTGAGTCCACACAGCCCAGCGGGCTCACTTCTTCTGCCTCTGTGACTTTCTCTCTAAAAGGCTGAATAAACTTCTTGTGCTAGAGTACTTAGCTCTGAGTTTTTTATTTGCTGAATTCAAGAACTGAGGTCTAACACCTCTGCTAACAGAATAGCAGAGCTTCCTGTGCTTTTGGCAAAACTGTGAAATGGGCCACATTTGTCATGGGTACCTCTGGCATCTCTAGCTTTCTTTTCACATCATGGTTACAGTGTTTTCCAATTTTGTTTTCATTCTCCCTCTGTGTATACTCAATGCAGGCCAAACCGATCCAACTCCCTCAAACGCTCCTCCCCCATCTTCCAAATTGGCAGATCCAAGAGTGAATATAGGATTCCTTTTCTCTTCCTCTGTTTAGGTTAAATTGAAAATATGATGGCTTTTTCTAAAAGTATTCATTACCAGGTGTGTGTATTTGAGTGTCTGTGTGTGTTAGTGTGTCTCTGAACAGAACCGTGTGGAAAGTTCTTAATACGCCACAGAAAGTGCCCATTGTGTTCCTGGATTGACATCATTTTAATCTGATCAATTTATGGCTCTGTGGAAAATCCCCGTGTGACCTTCATGAGCTTTGCTGAGCCCACTGTGCACCAAGTCAGTCTGTATAAACACTCTAGGCTTCACAGTTTCACCTGAATAGGCTTAATATTTGCCTGTCACATGTCCCTTGGCCTTTTACAAAAATTTGTAATTAATTTACTGTTGTGCAGACAATTTGTGCAATGTTAATATGAAAAGCTTAAAAATGAGAAAAAGAGGAGAATCATATGCATAATTTAGTAGATTAGGAGCAGATAAAGAAAAGTACCTTTATAGAAGAATTTGAGGACCTTGGAAATCAAAAATTTTAATGACATGAGAATATCCAAAGTTGATATAAGGGCAAGTTTGGGGAATATTTAAGATGAAGTGTAACTTTGTGGAAAGACAACTGATATTTCTCAATTTTAGTGTACAGGTTCCAGTGAAGCCTACAAATTAAAACAACAATGTTAAAACAAACCACCCAAATGAAACTTTTAACTAGAGCAAGGTAAATGCTGCAGGGAAAATAAAGATTTTAGTTTAACAATATTTTCAAAAACAAATAGATGTTAGCATTTTTAAAGCTATGCAATAAATAAAAATGAAAAGATGGCTAATCTGAGAAATGAAATATGAAGATTTTAAAAAATTAGACATGTAATTGGAATTTGTACTGCCTTAAGCGTTCTGGCTTTTATTAAAAGATGTATTGTATATTATTAATGTTTACTCTAAAATACATTCCAAAAATGAGAAAATAATTGTATTTATATTATATTGTAAGTATAAACTCAATTATGTTTTCAAAAGTGAATACTGGAGAGTAGTAACAGACTTCAGAGTAATACAACAAAATCTCAATATTCCTTGTGTTTTTAATAAAACAGAGCTTATCTTTATGACCTTTATATGAAGGGAAAATATTGGAAGAACATATATAAGGAAGGTGAGAAAAAACTTAGATAGGGCAAAAAAATGCAAACAATTTTGAAGCAATATATAAGGAGAACATTTTATTTTAGTAAGTCAAGGGAATCTATAAATACCAGTTAAATATTCTTTTTTATTGGTATTCAAAATCATTAATTATATGAAGATCCATTATATTATAAGGTGTAAACAATTCAGAAGGAGGTATGGTTGAGTGTCAGTCACATAATTATGAATTTTACAAATCCAAAAGATTATTGAGCTCTGAAGTAAGGTCTCTTTTCTCCTTTAAAATATGCCCAGAATAAATGAACAGAAAGCAAAAGTGTAAAGAGGCACCATTAAGAGCCTTCATCATAGCTGCATGCCTAAGGGGTCTTATTTACAGCTGACCCTTTCATGCATTTTGAAATTCTCTATAATTTCTAAGTGAGGATGATTTGTTGGTTACGACTGACAGGCCTACAAAAGAATGCTTTTAAATGCCCATTTCAAACACAAGGCCCCAAATTGAAAAAATGCTGTGAAATCACTTAACTATTTTTTCTTTTTCTTTTGGCTGGAACATCTCTTTGTCCTTCCATGGAGTCATTAACACTAGGACAACTGTAGTTTGTCTTGACACATAATGACATATATTTGTCTTGGAAAGGCCTTCTGTTAATCAATCTGTTTTTCGTATGAGGACTAATGTCCTTGGCAAGGTCCTGTTTTGCTCCTTCATTTACTTACTGAAATGTCAGTGCTCTACTTCCTTTGATTAAACTAATAAGATACATGATTGAATATTTTATAAGACCCATCACACTGTGACCAGTGCCTGTGAAGCCAGAGTGTATCCTTCTAATGAGCACATGGGCTGTTTGTCACATTACCCCTGAAAAGAGGCATTTGCACAGGCATTTCCCAAGCCTCGCAGCTGCAGTGCCCAGATGCTGGCTGACGTGCACCCCTGGGGCCAGCGTGGGGAAGGGAGTCATGATGCTCTGTGGAGGACTCCGTTTCAACTTTGCATCAGTAGCAAAATATATTCTACTCTGACGATGGATGAGGGAGCTTGAAAGCTGTTGAGTATCACTTTGTCACCATCGAAAGGCATTCCTTTATACACAATGGACAACCCCATCAACCTTTGAGACTAAATCTCCTTCATTAAAATCATCCCAGGCTTTCTGAAAATTTGGCTTTATATGTAATCATCATTATCAAAAGACAATTGGATGACGAGGGAAACAATAGAAGTGTTTTCTGACAGAAATATACAAGGCGTAGGCATTCCACATGCTAAAAGCTAAGAAATGTAAGATATTCATTCATGTTGATTGCCAACCTTTCACCCTATGTTAGATTTTATAGAATTCACTTTGAACTAAAGAACTTGGAAGAGAAATCAAATACCACAAATGAATCCATTTTATCACTACCCTCTTAGCATTTGATTTTTCTTTAACTATTATTTCCCAGAAGTATCAGAGGTCACATGGTATGTTCACAAATTGGACTCCAGTTCACGAGTTACGCTGTCACCATACAGTATACTCACAGCCCAAAGCCAATGCAGTCCATCCAACTTGGAGAGCGAGACTGCTCAGAGAGTCAGCCCCAACACCTAGAAGGGATTCTTCTTCCAGTTATTTCTAGGAGGAAGAAAAAGCTAAGTACACCAAAGTATTGGTATAACTCCTGGTAAGGTTAGAGTTGACTTAGGCAGAAAGAAAGATTGTGAGTTACAAAAATCGTGCAAGGAAGTGATCACAGAATGTTCCCCAATTAGGAAGGATATACCATGTCCCAAAAGAAATGCAGATATGATGATGATTCTAAACAAAGACCTGCAGTGCCTGTATTGTTCCTCCATGTTGCTTTAGGCCACAGGTGGCAAACATAAGGCCCGCAGGCCGAATCTGGCCCTCCGCCTTGTTTTATCCCGCCCGGCACCTGGTTTCTACCCGGCAGCAGCGCCAAGCTCCCGCTTAACTGTTAAGGAGTAGTTACATTTATGCAGTCCTAAATTACTTTCGGCCCTTTGCAGGCAACCACAAGGCTGATGCAGCCCCCAGTGAAAATGAGTTTGACGCCCCTGGTTTAGGCACTTGGATTAAAAGGGGGATTTGAAGAACACTCAGAGTGGACACTCCTTCCAAATTATTTCTGACTTATCTTCGGTCTTTTTAGGTCTATTCTTTATACTCATTCACTCATTCAACATTGAGATATCATGCGAAGGCAAAAAGACATGACTGTTATCCTTGAGAATACTTGTCACTGGGATACAGATTCATGTGGAGACATTTACAAAATAAGATATCGAGTTTTTTAATGAATATGTGTGCTGTTCAATAGGGACTTTGCCCAGGAAAACGTGAGTCAGAGAAGACACCGTGAAGCCTTTAAACTAAGGCCTGGGGACAGGTAGGTGTTTGGTAAGGGCAAGGTTCAGTTGAGTGGGGATGGAGAGGACAATCCAGGCAAAAGAAACTGGGAGTGTAAAGGCACTGAGGGAAAATATTCAGAGAAACAATTAATTAGGCATGGCTTTTGGCAGGGGATAAAAATGGCATAAAATGAAACCAGACTCTGAGGTGGAGCCGGATCATAAAGTCCCTCATATGTCAAGCTATTCGTGCAGTAATCATCTATAGTTTAACCCAGGACACTTTTGAGAGAAAAGGGCTATTATTAATTACCCTAATGAAAGTGTAAACCAGGAATGTTCTTGTTGAACCGAGACCTATGTTTACCCTAGCCATAGGCAAAGGATAACACCAAATAATTTTGAAGAGGAAAGTGTGAATGTTAGACCGATCGCTCTCTGATACCAGCATGAAGGCTGGATTAGATTTTCAGACACTGAGAACCAGCATTTAGAAACAACATTTTGCTGGAAACATAAAGCTGAACGTCACCTTTTCCTGGATAGCTAAGGATTAACTCAACCAGGTCATGAGTTAGAACATTCCTACCCCTCTCAGACGTTCATGACGTGACATTGCTTTGCTCTTCTGAGTCCATGGAGATTTATATCTCTACCACTTTATGGCGAGTGAGCTAGTCAGCAAAATGGGGCTCTCTACTTAACTGTCTTGCCATTTCATGAAAGTCAAAGAAAAATGTTGGGAAGAGGGCTGGGGAGCTGCTGAATAGCCACCACTCCTTCCTCTTTCTTTCTCTGCGGACCCAGAGCACTGACATTTATGTAGCTGCAGCCGAGTCCATGATGTGTGTCTGCTCGGTCCCTGTGTGCTGCTCCTGCCATCATGGGTTGATGGGACCATGAACTGGAGGTTGGGAGGGAGGCGTGCGGGCTGCAGGGTGCATTAGAGCTTCAGTAAAATCACTGTTGCAGAGCAACTGAGCCCGAAGGGAGTGTAGCTGTTTCGGCTTCTGTATGCAGTGTTTTCAGGGTGAGACTGCCACAGCCTGAGCAAGTCTACACCTTAGGCTTTTACTTATTGTCTTCTGGACTCTGATTTGGGATCTGAAGTTTTACCAGCAAAGGGTTCATGGGTCTTGGAGTCTCCTCTGTTCTGTGTTTGCTTCCTGGCTCCCTTCTGCATTCGTTAGATAATGACCAGTTTTCCCAGTGCCTCATTTTCACATCTTATTTTACATTCTACAACATTTCTCTGAGGCAAAATGACCCTAGCCAAAGTTCCAATAAAATGGTTTTGTGTATATATCAAGCAGTATAAACAACATTATGGTTTTAGACACTTAGCCCTTTCTAAATGAATACTGATTCTCTTGTTTATGTATTTTAAATTATCTTTGGTATGACAGATATTCTTGAGCATACTCATATTTTAGAAAGTATATTAAACAGTAATTTGTTCAGTATCATGCTCCTGGCACTGTGCGAAATTTTGGGCACACAGTGATTTGAAAGACAAAGTCATTACCTTTAAAGAGTAGACAAGTTTTTATGGTAAAATGGCAGAGGTCAATGGAAGAGAATAAGCTATTTATCTATAGAAATTGTTCTCAAAGGGTGGTCTCAGTACAAACAGTAACTTTTATCAAGGAACTTGTTAAAAATGCAAATTATTGAGCCCACCCCAAATATACAGAATCAGAAACTATGGGTTGGGATCCAGCAGTCTTTGTTTAATGTTATTTATTTATTTATTTATTTATTTATTTATTTATTTATCCTCACCTGAGGACATGCTTATTGATGCTAGAGAGTAGGGTAGGGAGGGAAAGAGAGAGGGAGAGTTAGGAAACAGTGATAGGTTGCCTCTGACCAGGAGCCAACCATGTGTCCTGATCTGGAATCAAACCCACAACCTTTCAAGTTGATGGGAAGAAGCTCCGACTAAATGAACCGCACCTGCCAGGGCCCAGCGGGCTTTCTTGTAATAAGCCCTAGGCTGGGCTCTGACGCATGCTCAAGTTTGAGAGCCATTGAATCGTAATGCGATAAAGTGTAAATGTTGAGTGGTATGGAAGACCACGTAAAGGGGCTAATTCACTCTTGTGCAGTCAGGAGAAGCTACTCAAAGAAGTTATTTCTAAGTGAAGGATTGATAGGGTTGGCCAGGAAAAGGGAAGGTGGCAGTAGACAGCAATTAAATCCTAGGAGGGCATGTACTGCATCAGCCTACAGGTGAAAAATAGCAGAGCTTTTTCAGAATTCAGCAGGAGTTCAGGGAGGCTGGCATTATGAATGGTGGAGAATGGGGAACTGTATACATCTTTCACCAAAGGGCGGGTAAACAGGCCACCGCCTCTGGAGACAGCAGCAGAGTAGAAACCACAGCTGTTGTTGGAGAAGACAGACAGGCAAGGTTTTCCCATTAGGGAGGTCTAGCCAGTCGGAATGAAGCCAGTGCGGAAAGTCACTGGGCGTGTGAAGCTAGGGAGCCTCAGGGATCCACCTCGGCAGTAAGGCAGAGAGAGAGTCAGCAGGGAGAATAACCCAGAAAACATGTGCGAGTTCAAGGTAGGACTTCTCCTCAAGAAAACAGTGCCTTACTTTGCTAGGGCTTCCAAAACAAAAGGTCAGACTGGGTGACATAAACAACAGAAATGTATCTTCTCATTTATAAAGTCTAGAAGTGTGAGAACAAGGTGTTGGCAGTGTTGATTTCTTTAAGGCCTCCCTTCTTGGCTTGCTGTGTATTCATGTGGTCTCCCTTCTGCACACATAACCTAACGCCCCTTTGTGAGTTCTAATGTCCTCTTCCTACAGGGACACCATAATATGGTCTCAACAACGAGACAGAAGTCCCAGACAGATCAGTTCCTGACTGAGGTTCCTCAAAGTGCCCTAGGCTAAAAAGAGATTGGTTCCATATTTAGGCCATGATGAACTCCTAGATATGAAAAAGAAAATAGGATATTATGATATAATAAGTGCACAGAAAAATGCAAACTGGTTGCCACAGAGGAAAATTGTATGGTAAAATGTCGCCAGATTTGGAAATCAGAAAAGCTGAATTCGAATGTGAGATTTGCTGCTTTTATCTTGTGTGACCTTGTCTGAGAAACTTAGCTACCCACTCAGTCTTAATTTTTTCAACAGTCAAGGAGTCCTACTGGTACGTACTTCACGAGAGTAAATGAGATAATACGTAACACAGTAGCATAAAATACAACAGTTTTAGAGGTGTAAACTATGGGTAGCAGTGCCAAACATAATAATGGTCATATTTTTTATTATGAGTTTTATATAAATCAAATATTACATTAATGTTTTTATATACACGATCCTATTTAACTGTAATCTGTAAATAAAGTCATTCAAAATATTTGAAATAAATATTCGAAAAATCCACAAAACAAGTTTTACTAAAAATGCCCTAAGACATGGTTTGCCAAGATTAGTTAGTAGGGGGCTTTCTAAATTCAACATAAATGATCAGAATTTATCCACAGGAACACATGACTGAAAATGTTGTATATGTGGAGGAAGAAATACTCCATTTACAGAAAACGGTCTTATCAAATCTCTCAGTGACATGAAGATTAGGTTTTGCGGAGATTAGAAAAGATATTGTGAGCCAGAGATGAAGAGAGAATTGTTGTCGCTAGATAGGGTTATGGCGGCATCTAGGCTTTTTACGTGTATTTTTTATTTTTTATTTATTATTGTTATGAGGTTTCCTGGCCCATAATTCCACAGTGGCTCTGTAACTTTCTCAAGCTCAGATAAATGAGACAAAGGCCCACTCAGAATGAGACCCAAAGTTCTTGACTCAAAGTTATTGGGAGTGAGGGGAACTGAATAATGCGGGGAATCAACAGAAGTTTTAGAGGGGGAGCTAATGCCTTAATTTGGAAAACTTGAACACTGAGCGTAAATTAAGGAAAATGAGGTTATGTTTCCCATTCTCCAAAATTTTACATTTATCAAGCATTTTCCTGTACGCCACACAGCTTTAAAAACCCCTATTGTTTTGCACGGGCATTTTGGTAGGGTTTTTCCTACAATGAATATGATAACCAGCAGTCACCCGATCTATTTACATACTTGGATTGCAGTTCCACAGGAAGGACTTCCTGTTCTGATAAGTGATGGAAATCGTCATTTCATAAATCAAAAGATAACTTTGAGCCATTGCTTTGAAGTCTCACTGATGTTTTCTAACTCATTTCCTAAAGAGAGAAAACCTGCCAAAGTTCTCCAAGAAGATAAACAGTTTTTGGCTGGTGGAAATCCGGAGTCTGAAGACAGTCATCTGATAAAATGTTTTCCACCAGAAATCATACAAAATCACTTAGTTTACAAAAGAGTTCCTTCTATCACAACCTTTTTCAATATTAAGGAATTAATACATTCTCTCTTCAGTGCTGAAAAAGGAATAGAACTTCAAAAGAGAAATAACTTGTTCATCTCAGTTTAGATGAACTTCTTTGACCCTCGATATCTTATAGCAGATATTTGTTGGCTTGCTTATCTAAAACGAAAGAAAGAAGAAGATTCTCCAACAGCAAAATCTGCTTTCGGGTTAACCAATTTACCTCATCCCCTACTGATTATCTCTTTAACAGGTTTATGTTATCTGAGCGTGGTTGAGAATGCTGAAGAGGCATGCAGCTATTTTCAAGGGCAGATGCAAATGTATGGTCAGTCTTTCTTTTGCTAACTTCCTAGCGCCTGAATTATCCTTCATAAATATTGATTAAACTCCCTGTGACCAGTTGGGGCTAACATTGTTATTCAGCCCTACACGCTCTCCTGAGTTCTGGGTTGCAGACTCTTCTCGGACAGGATTTCCATCATTGCTGGTAACTTCTAAACCTATTTATACAGATATCTGTCTGGATTTGGAAAAGAAATGTGATGATGAATCCAACAAGAATACTAGTTGCCGTAGCAAAATACTTCCATCAAGAGAAAGTAGAGAAGTGTAGTTAGTACGTTAATAAGTCACTATTTATTAAGGAGCTATTCTAAATGTTTACTTGCATATTTAAAAATGTATTTTCACTTAATGGCAAAGCACCACAGAAACTGGAAATTGTGCATTGTAGTATGCTAAGACCTTAATTTCTCTTCCTTAGTTCTCTAATTCTTTACAGCTTTGAAATCCCATGTCTCTTTGAAATGATCTCAAATATTCTTAAAGACTTCGAATGGCATTTCAAGCAATACTCAAGCTTAGTCTTATAAAAAAAAAGAGAGAGTATTTGAGCTCTGAAATCCTATACACTGTATACAACCAAAGCTTCGTAGAATGGGACACATGAAGAAGATGCTTATCTCTGTCACTTTTATTTGCTCCGTCACCACTTGAGCCCTCAGCGCCCTCCTCAGACTTGGGCCGCCTGCGCCTTAAAGCTTGGTGGTTGAAGAGGGGGAGATAAACACCGTATTTTTTTCCTAAATTACAATAACACTGAAAAGATGAATGGGCTATTTTATGTGGCAAACAAACTTCCCTTCTATGCCACTATTGATCTGTGATAAATGCAATGGGTATGCCTTCAACATTATAAGATTCCATTCATAATCATTTTCAATTTGCCTAATTTCAAGTAACAAAAAGATTTTAAAGTGTCTGAGAACTCTAAGTTTTAAATGCTTTCCCTTTTGTATTATAATTGAATCCTAATTTTTATTCCTTAAGGATTTTTTTCAGACCTAAAATTAATAATGTCCTTCTTTCCATGTCTTAGATCAGGATTCTTAGGAACAGAACTGTAGACGGGATTGAAGTGGAACTATCTGATTGAGAGACAGCCTCCCAGGGAAAAAGTGAGGGCAGAAGGAGGAACTAAGCAAGGATGAAGTCCCAGCTGGAGACACTTCGGTCCGACCTCGGGGGACCTCTGGAGCACAGATTGTATCTCATAGTGGGTTACATGTTGAGGCAAATGCACCACCATTTTTATCCCTGGCCAGTCTGTCAGTAGCTGTGGGCTGTAGGTAGAAGGGTTGGGTGCGGTACAGGTAGCCTCTCAAACCAGGCGGTACTGATTTAAAGAAATTCTCCAGAGAAGGGCGTAGCTGTGAGCACCTATGATCTCACCAATGGGGGGCTGGTGCCACGGCTGGTACAGTGGGTCATGGTGTGGCAATACCACCTTCTACCAGATAAACAGAAAGCTTACTTATTGCCTTCTGGGTTAAATAAATAGTAACTATCTTATCAATTTAGTAAGATATTTATGACAAAGCAATTTTTATTCTCTTTAATTATTTATTAACTAAAAGAAAAGAAGAGCTCACCTTTGCTTAGCAGGATAGAGCTAGATTTGATTCTTAATCTTCACTATTGTGCCCCCTCCCCCCCAAAAAAAAGATAACTTGACTTTTTCAGGCCCCTGGTTTTCAATATGTAAATAAAATTATGGCGATTTTCAAAAGTCTGAGAATTAGCAATTTGATCTCCTTAAATATGAAGAGATATTAACATTTTAGGTATTATTGATTCTCTGAATAGATTGAGATTGGCTGCATTTTATTCACGGTGCAGAAGTTCAAAGCTCCTGGGGCAGAAATAATTGGCACAGATGGAGAATTTCGAGTCTGCAAGACACACTTTTGGTCCTTTGCATCTGAAATCACTTTTAACACTCTCAGCGCATCTACCAGGCAGAGGTTCTTCCGAGAAGGAAACTGAAGCCCAGAGCGTTTGACCCACTTGAGACCACTTGGCTGACAGGAAGAGCCAGGGTTTGAACACAAAGCTGGAACACCCCCATTGACGTCAGTTGTCTTGCTTCATTTAAACATTCCGGTCAGTAAGCTACCTTCCTAACTTACTGAAGTTGCTTATAATGAGACCATTTTCTCAACAAATTTATCTTGTTACCAAGTTTAATTTACGGTTTCAAGGAAAGTAGCAGAAGGGTGGTAACATTCTTTTAGATGTTCAGAGCATACTTCTGGTTAACAGTTACATATCGTTGGCCCAAATCCTACCACTGCTCTGGAAATTTAATTCCTCTGATGATGTTGTCCTTTTAAAAGAAAGGGCAGCAAGGAAAAATCATACTTTCAGACTTGAAGAAAAGAAGCGAGTTGTTTCTATACTTCTTATCTCCTCCCTGATTGAATCCTGCTTGTTCAGTTCTTTTTACTGACATTCCCCATTTGGCTGATGGTCTCTTCACCTTCTCTTGGAGGCTGAAAACTGGACCTCATTGCTCTTGGTGTCTGTACCCAACGGGATGAACCAGGAAAGCTTATGTTGTGGGTACAATAGCCTGTAAACAATTGTGTTTTAGATGCAAACTTTGTCTATCGTGGCCACTTACTTTATGACTCATTAAGAATACCAGGTCTGTTCTTTTCCATATTTCATTACCAGTGTTTCTCCTACTGCTTTTCTGCTGTGGATGCATTTTTCAATTGCTATGTTTTACATCTTCTTGCATTTCTCATGTCTCTCTCATACTCCAGCCAGGACTCTGCTGACAATGACTGAGGGAGAGGGTTGGGGTGATGATGGTGGTAGCAGAGACGGTGTGGCCCCAGTGTGGATTAACTGCTCTGTCGTTTGAGTGTGAAACACGTGATGCCTCATTCTCCTCAGCCTCGGGTCCTGGCGGGCCATGTCAGGGTAAGAGGCAACATCACTCAAGATTCTCTTGCAAATGCATCATCTTATTTAACTTCCCCCAAATCCATTTTTCAGTTGGAAAAACTGAAGTTGAGAACGTTTAAGGATCTTGTCAAAGTCCCACGCATAGTGTGGATTTGATGAGGGTAGATTTGGGACTCAAGTTTACACCTGACTGGCTGTAGGCACTCCACACGTTCAGTAGCTGTGAGTGACTCCACAGAGGCAGAAGACTTCCTGGGGGGAAGCCTTGGGAAACTTTTCTATGAATCTTAGTATAATTTAATATGTGAAGTAGTAGAGTATAAAGTATGCAAAGATATTCAGGCCTGCTTCTGTATTTTGGGGCACAGAGCTAAGAGACCAAGTGGGGACCGCTGACCCATGCTCTGCCCCCTTTCATTCCACACCTGGCTCTGCTCCACATCGTAAGGAGTCTCCCACCCTCTCGTGGCCCTGGGTGCTCTCAGTAGAATGGGTGCAGGGAAGGGGCTTATGCAAGTCCCAGAAGTACTCTCAGGGCAGTTTTGGTAGAAAACTTAGAGCTGTGAATACCTGGAGGCAGGTCTAGAAAAATGGTCAATGTAGGTAACAAATGATTATGGACCATGCACCCTATCTCCTTCACAGTGACAGCTACAGCTGGCGACGCAAGCCAGGGCAGAGGCTCCAGGGTCTGCGATCAAGGGCAGTGCTAAGTATGGTGTCGTGGGGCACCAGCTTTCACAAACTAGCACAGCTTGTGTAATTAGTAAGCCATCAAAAGGACGGTATATTAAAACCTGAGCTGAGACGGATGTGCTAAGAGAAATGCACCTGACTGTATGAGCTGCCCTTCCTCTGTTTGCAAATGCAAATATGTGGCCAGGGAGGGATGGTCACATCATCAGACTGGCAAGCGAAAGAGAGTAAGTAGTTCATTTTTTAAAAATGCTAGTGATTAAATAGGAGAAATCTGAATTATGGATGAACTGGGAAAAAGTCAGGCAAGTTGAACCACCGTGAAAGAGATGAAATGGCCATTAAGCAGTTACTTGGGTTGGTGCAAGGCGAAGTCAGTTAAGCTCTAGTGGGAAGTTCGCTTTTCCAGTAGGAGCCTTGGTGTCCCGGTTTCTGTGTGTGCATACCTTAAAAGGTTATCTTGAGAGTTACAGTAAAGGCCTTGTTCTTTGTTCTCTGTTAAGAAAGAAAGAGCAAAAGGAGAGAGGGAGGAAGGGAAGGAGGAAAAGAACAGGGGAAAGAAGGAAGGAGGAAGAGAAGAGAAAAAGGAAGAGTGTAAAAATTTGATTTATTTGATATACTTCAAGATAGTTGGAAACTTTTGAATAACTGACTGAGCATATTGTTTTGGTTATAAATAGTTGTACTGCCCTAATATTATTTACACAAGAAAATTTAACATCAAAATTAGAATCCAAGAACACTAGGCCTTGTTTTTTAAAATGTATATTTATCGACACCTAGTGGCAGAATTCTAAATTGTTCTAGCATACTGGGACGATAAATCGTTCACAATACAATCCTCAAGTCATTCTAAATGAATTTATTCCTTTGTTTATCCCACACGACTCAATTAAATTCTTGTTATATATCCAGAACTGTTTTTGTGTAGAATGCAACTGAGCTGAGCGCTGCCCCTGGACCTGACACGTGGCGGGCACGCAGGTTCAATCACGCCGGTAGCTACCATCTATTGAGAGCTTACTACATGCTAAGCACTGGCCTATGAAGTTCTTATACATGATCTCACTTAAATTTGACAACAAAATTCAAAATGCTTACCCTTTTCCTCAAATGAGGAAACTGAAGCTCAGAGAGGTCAGGTAATTTGCCCAAACTCAGACCGTGAGTTAGTTGAAGAAGTGCAGTTGGTCCTAAACTGCCTGGCTGTAATATTCATATTCACATACTGGACCACACAATATCGTAAATAAGTCGTTTATAAATTCGTTTACTTCACACATATGTTCCTGTTTAGTTTACATATTTATGTGTGTATTTGCATGTATGTAAAATCAATGCTGGAGATGGTATTATTACATGAAGACTCAGATTTATTCACAAAATATTTGTTGGGCACTACTATTTGCCACACATTACGGGGAGTGTTGATGATAGAATAGTTGGCAGGAAGATATGATCCCTGTCCTCAGTGTGTTTACATCCAACAGAGCAGAAGGGCGTTAATCAGATCACCACACCAATACTGATTTATGCACAATTACAATCTGGGATATGCATTTTACTTGAGCAAACTGACAGCTCAAATATGCATATACTTAAGAATCTAACTGCTCTTCAGAGTTCAAAAAGAGCTTCCCCAATGGTGTGCTGCTCCGGCTGAGATCTGAAGGATGAGCACAACTTAATCGTGTGTCGTTGCAGTGGCGGGGGCAGCGGGCAGTTGAGAGGAGTGTTTGGGACAGTGGGGACGGCCATGTGGTAGAACGGAGGACCGCATGCTCAGAGGAGAAAGGAAATGTGGCGTCAAATCTGACTCGGTAAGTAAGCGGGTAGATAAGGGGGGAGGCCACGCTGCAGCCTTGCCCAGGAGGCAGGGTACCTTCACCAACGTCGGTGCAGGAACTCTCCACCTGCATCCCGTTACTGTGGAGGGAATCCCCCGCCCAAAGCCAGGAGAAAGAAAGGTTAGGGTAGACACGGGCCGCCTCTGTGTGTGGTCCGCACAGTACCGCGGCTGGGCGGTGGGCCTCATGCTGACTCAGTTATCCTGCAACCTCTGGGTTGAAAGCACTGTCTTTCACGGGCGGCTCTATTCCATGGCACATTTTATTCTTGTCCATGCGGCCCCTTTATCTCTGCTTCTGTAAATAGAACTCCAAGTCGTCACTTCTCTTATCTCTACCTTCTTTGTTTTTCTTCCTCTTCTACCCTGAGGGAAAATATTTTCTAAGTGCTTCCCCAGTGTTTGGAGAGAACAAAAAGGCTAGGTGTTTTATGTTAGAAAGGCACTGTTTTCTCTCTCTCTCTCTCCATTCTCCCTGGTCACATTTTTTCTCCAGATGCACTGGGCACAATTCCACACTGAAAAGGAGAGAGGAGCATGAAAGTGAATTACTAGGAAAGAAACAAACAGATATTGTGAAGTATCTCAAAACAGTATTCCTCCATATGTCCTGGAAAAATTGTACCCCTGCAAAATAACATGTAGTTTTCTAGATATTTGGCTTTCGTAGAAAGTAGGAAGGGTCTTGAACTGGTTTTTCCAGGACAGCATCTTCCCACGGAAAGATACATACACTAGTGTGAGTGGTGCGTTTCCCCACAAGTTCTCAGAGAGTCAGATGAGGGAACCCGACCTGCTCTCTTTGAGAATAGCTACTGTCAAGGAAAGAAATTCCAAATCCAAAGAAATGCTTAAAGAGCTTATTTGAGCCAAGGGTTAAAGGCCAGACCCAGAAGCAAAATCTCAAAGGATTGAGAAAATGATCCCAGGAATAGTAGTTTTGCAGTTTATTTTATGCATTAGTTTCAAAGGAGAAAATAAGGAAGATTACATGAAATCCATTGGAGGTAGGTGAAAGGAGAAGAGAAAGTAAAGCGAGAAAATCTCTAGACTGGATACAAAATACAATGAAAAGATACGTATTCCTTTTACATTGGTGGGGGCAGGATAGTGAATACACGGTTTACGGAGGCATGCAGGTAAAAGATAACAGTTGGGAATGCTGGGGTTGTTCTGTCCCACTAACAGGGTGTTCATCTCCAGAGGGCTGGAGGAAAGATCACTGTGACATTTTAAGTATGTCACCCTCGATACACAAAGACAATGGAAGGTGAAGATTAATCTATCATCCGGGCCTTAGCACATGACTTCCCATTATGACCTGCTCAGTTAGGAATTTTTATAACCAGGCACCTCGTGCGGTTGTCGAGCTAGACAGGCCTGTCTGAACTTGTCAGGACCCTCAGGTAGCCCCCACTTTCATTCATTGCTTACTTTGCCAGACCTATTATTGCTGTGGTAGGAAGCCCTCTCCCAGAGCGGGTTTTCCTTATTCCTTTGGCCTCAGTTTTCCCTGCTCTGTCTTGCAGATCGGAGCTCCTGCAGTGGGGTTTGAAGTCTGGCCTGCAGGCAGGCACATGGCGCCTCCTTACAGATCATATCCCGTGTCCCCTCTTTACTCAGGTGGATAATTACTTGGTGCATTACAGTCAAAGGCCCCTGTGCTCTCCCCTGAACGCTCTGTATATTCTTGTTCAACTCTGTTAATGAGAATAGTTTTCCTTGTACATTGTCCTGGACATGAAAATCTGCCCCCACTGCAGTGAAGTTCCTTAACTTGATCCGATTTATCTTCCTCTTACACCTTGACTCTCCTATTACATTCTAGGTGGGGGCGGGGTTCCCTCCAGTGGTTCTTTTTCTCTGACGGAGAAAAGTTCCTGGTGGAGAGAACTACTCTGTTCTCTCCTTGTAGGACATGACATTTTGCCCTGACATCATAGCATTGCCCACTGTGGTCTGTCTGCAGTGTCAGAGCCTGGAAAGTTCAGTTTCAAGAACACATTTTTAAAGCCAAGTGAACACGGGAAAAGATGCCCACAGATTATTCCTCTGTCGCCCACTTTGAAACAGAGATCAGGAGCAAACTAGGCAGCTCTTGAATGATAAAACTAAGAAGAAAAGCTAGTGCCATTATTCTTGGTGTCATTATGGGAATATTCTAGGAGAGACAGGGGCCAAGGGGGAAGAGTCTATATGTCTGGTGGAATCTGCTTTTAACAAGTGACATTCTGTCATTGCAAGTTCCTGACTCTTTGGTTCCAACGATTAGAGATAGTGCACACCTGTCTCTTCTTTTTGCAGTGAATGCATTCCAGGCCAGGTAAAGACTCTGAGAACAAACTCTTCAACTGGATATGGAGGCATAGAACTTGTGTTTGGAATTGATTGAAAATGTCTGCAAGTTGGGCACAAAATATTGACATAGACTTACCTAAAGCTCTCTTCCTAGAAAGATTACCAAAATCAGGAAGTAGTATTGACAGTTTCATTTTTACTTTTCTTTTCCTAAACTTCGTTTTTAATATTTTCCCGACAATAAATACCTTAATTTCATGTTCTAAGTTAGGAAGGAGGAGAATTTATTTGCCTTTCTCGGCCTTGATCTTCCTGCGGTACAACCCCAGCTCCTACCCTCCTGCATGTACCCATCTGCACGTCTACCGTGGCCTGGTCTTGAAGGATGCATGAAGAAGCTTGCCTACCGGAACTGCTCCTCTAGAAGACTGCTAATTTTGGCATTCTTTTTCCTTTTATTATATTTCTTATGAATTATGTTTGATCACTTTTTGTTTAAAATTCATATTTCCTCAGGAGTTAGGTTGATCCCTTCCTGTGGCTCAGAGGCAGCGCATAGTGGGACTTGCACCTCTATGGGGATGGTGTACTGTTGAGAGGTGCGATGCAGCTCTTTGCAAGGGTCTTGGTGCAGACCAGTTTGTTGTTGGCTGCATGGTAGACAACATCAATAATCCTTGCTTTGCATGGATGGCACTATGAGCCCCAGGAGAAGTTGCCCATGTTCAGCCTCAAGGCTCGGTACTTCTCACTGCCTCCTCACGCACAGACTGTGTGTGTGTGGTGGGGGCCAAACTGAGGATTGGCTGAGGGGCATCCCAGGTCACATTTTCATTTCTTGTGGTGGGGCTTTCTCTGGCCCCTGGCCTTACAGCATTTGTGCCAGCTGTCCCCAGAGATGCCAGGGCTCAGTGCTGGCTGGAAAGCATCTTGAACTTCTAGATAAAGCATTTCACTAATGACTTCTGAATTGTTCCAGTTTTCAGTGGAAATGGTAGAATTTTGGTGCCTAACCTGACCCTTATGCCTCCTTTCGTTATTATCTCGATCAGTTCATGGTCAGCTCATTGTGACACCTCCCTCTCTTATATCCCTGGCAGATTTGGCTGGTTGTTCCCCGAATACCCATTCTCTCCTCATTTCTGAGCTGCAAACTAGTTTAAGTGGATAATGTGCCCAGCTAACAGACTACATTTCTTAGCTTCCCTTCCAGCCAGATACAGATATGCGAATACATTCTGGCCAGCAGTATTAGGTTAAAGTTTTTGGTAAGGATTTTCAGGAAAGCTCCTTTTAAAAAATTCATGCTGCTAAGAAAAATCTGATATTCCCTTCTATATTTCCTTCTTCTGTGTTGGAATATAGATGCCATGCCTGGGCGTCCAGGAGCTCTATTGGATAGGAGGTGACCTTGAGGATAGAAGCCCACATGCATAAGAAGGTGAAGCAGAAAGATAGGGAAGATTCTGCGGAGGTACTTAGCAGCCCTGGACTTCACATCTTGGAGTGATTTTACATGAAAGAGAATTCAATTTCTTCCTTGGTAGAAAGGTCATATTTCTAATATCCATTTCAAGCTACCAACACATTTCTTAACGTATATACTGAGAAGGTGGAAAGTGGTCTAATGCAGTGTAGGTGACATTTACCTTGGGGGAGGCATCTCAAGCTTTTGTTTTCAGAACTATAGGCACTTTTCACTCTCAGAAATATATTCTGTCCCTTTGGAGTCCTAGATTTTCCTGACTTCTTCCCTGGGAATAATTTTATTCTCCTGAGTATGGTGTTTGCAAGAAGGTACACCTGCATTTCCGTATTACATACTGGGATTACATAGGCTCCTGCGTCTACCGCTGCCATTTGGACTCTGAGCATTGCTATGTATACGTGCATATGAATTGTTATGCTGTAATTCAAAAGGTACCCCACAGAATTTTTTGTGATAAAAAGTTTTGAGGCCAGGACAATTAACATGAGAGGACAGTATGTCTGACATTGAGAAAAATGCCAAATGATGAGAGCTGTTAGCATGCCCACACTCTTCCCTGGACTGAAAGTTAGTATCTGAAAGGCATGGTAGAGTCAAAGGAGCGCAAGGTAGGGGCTTCAGAGGAGCTGGCGAAAAGTAGGACTCAGGTCCAGTTCTACTTTGCCTTTCTCCTTCCTCGAACTGAATGTCCCAGCTTTACTCTGATAAGTGAGGAATCAGTGCAATCTTCTATAAGGGCCACAAAACCCAAAGAAAGCCTTTCATACCCTTTGATTTAGGGGTCCAAATGTTAGTGATCATTGATATTTTTTTTCAGATGGAGTGATGTCTCTGTGTTGGGACATAATACGGCTGGTTTTCCCAGAGATCTGGCAGAACAGCGATCATCAAGAGACAATCTCAAGCCTTCAATTCCAAACACCACAGGCACCTCGGGGTGTTGCTACTTGTGTTCTTTCGGAGTTCTGCCAAGAATAGTTATGTCACCAAATAGTCTAACACTTCAAAGTAATGCATGCTCCCCAATAATCTTTTCTGTTAAGTAATGAACACTGACAGTGGTCAAAAAACAATTAAGAAGAATTTCTTTAAGATTGAGAGAATCCCGCAGGATATACACGTTAACAGTTTGTTTGCTTTGGTTTGGCCCTCTGCAGTCACACATATTTGATAATACCCACTTCTCAGGATCAGACTGGATAATCATTTGGTCTCAAAGACATTGTCCGAAGCCACTTGCCTCAGGGTACAGTGTACTGGTCTATGTCAGTAAAATTCTTCAGTGTAGGAATGTCTCAATATATCTGTAGTTTCTCATCTTTTTAATGAACTGTGATGATAGTAGGTGACTGAGAGCTACTGAACAAACTAAGAAATTATTTAGTATTTTTAAAAATATTTTATTTATTTATTTTTTAGAGAGGAGAAGGTAGGAAGAAAGAGAGGGAGAGAAACATCAATACGTGGTTGCCTGTCACAAGCCCCCCACTGGAGACCTGGCCCGCAACCCAGGCATGTGCCCTAGACTGGGAATCAAACCAGTGACCCTTTGATTCGCAGGCTGACACTCAACCACTGAGCCACACCAGCCAGGGCTATTTAGAATTTTTTTTATTGGGATCTCACCAGTGCTTGATATCAAGTAATGCAGTCTTTCTGAGTACAATCTTGGAACTGGCAAACCAAAACTCTTCTGAATTCTATTTGCCAGAACAAGTCACAAAGTGAATCTGGATTCAAGGAATGGGGAATTAGACTCTTGATGGGAGGAGGTTCAAAGCTTCACTACAAAGGACATGAAACAGAGAGGCACAAACAGCTGGGACAGCACCTGCCATCACTCTGCCCAGTGAGTAGAACAGGGTGCCAAGGGAGCAGAGGGAATGTGCCTGTGTTCCAGCGAAGCAAGTCAGGAGACATTCCCAGAGGATGAGATTTCCAGGCTTAGTCTTGAGTCATAGTTGCCATTGAAGGAGTGAAAATCAAAGTCAGGGGAGGGGCAGACACGTTAAGGCAGCAGGAGTGACCTGAGCAGGGTGAAAGTCAGGACATGATACCTTTTCAAAATTGTAGTATTTGTGGTGGACAAATGAAGGAGAGAATCCCCAAACAAATTTTTAAAACACAGTCAGCTTTTTGTGCAATGTGGAAATTTTTATTCCCTCGACCAAAGGACATTTCCTTCTTTTTTGATTATTTTGTTACCTTATTTGACTAAAAAACTTATTTTTTTTTTCTTTCTCCTTGACATGCACAGGAATAGGGAAACGCACCTGAAAGAATGTGATTTTGGACTCTCGCTGTACATGGAAGTGTCTTCTTGACAGATTTGTCTTTACAGGTAAGATCTGAAGGACTAATGAACACTTTTTATACTGAGATAGCCCAGAAGGGAACTATGTAGAATGAATGAATATGGGTAGATGGCTGTCAATCAGTCTGTCTAAAAAACAATTCTCTGAATGTCAGAGGATGGTGAGGAAGACCATAAGAGATTGGAAAAGAGAAAGGATGATTTCTAAGACATTAATATATATTTTAAAATGTTCCATGTCATGAGAGGGAGGTAGAAGAAAACTCCAACAGTTGTTAACACAGAACTACTTCCCAAATATGCAAGAGGAAAATCAATGGAATGATTTGTCTAGATGAGAGTTCATAAAACCATTCAATTCCCATAGTTTTCTATTGATTCTTTAGATTATGTGATAGTCCACAATTTAAAACAATCTTAATTTTTATAACTACAAACAAAATATCAAATTTTATTATGTTATGAAATATTGGCTTCAAACCAGATTAATTTGTCATTTGTTATGAAGGGCAGTCATGAGTTTGAAAGACATGTGTGCCGAACTAGAATATTTTCACAACTATAGAAGGATATTTTTTTGCTAGTTCTTAGGATTTTAGTATTCCATGTCTAGAATTTCCTCTTATCTGCTGTCCACACCTATTTCTCTGGCATACCATCAGTATTTCTCTGAGAATAATTCAAGTGTACTTTGTCCTATATGAAGCTTTTTCTGTCTCTGCAACTCCTCTCCACTAACTTGGCAGAATCAAACACTTCTTCATGTGCCAGCACAAAAGTTAATACCCATCTCTAATATCTCTTATCACACATTGCACATATTAATGTCTTTCTTCGTCATTAGACTTCTTTTTTCAAACATACAATGTGTGTTTTCTTAGTCGTTGTGTTCTTCCTTGCTGTAATGATTATAAAGCAGATGCCTGATACATATTTGTGAAAGAGAGCCATGTATTGATTTGAGAGAGACACACACACACAGAAAGGCATTGATTTGTTCTTCCACTTATTTACACATTCATTGGTTGATCCTTGCGTGTGCCCGAAATCGAATCCGCAACCTTGGTGTATCAGGATGATGTTCTAACCAACTGAGCTACTGGTGGTGGAAGTAAGTTATAAATAAATGCGTGAGTGGCTTTCAACTACAAATGCAGCATTGAAAAAGATGCATCTGTTTTCATATCAATTTTTAAAAGGTATTTAGATTTCTTTTAATTGATTGCTTATAAAGCCTCTTCACATTCTCTATCATTCAGTTGATACTTACAACAACCATATCATCCCCATTTCAAAAATAAGAACACTCAAGTTCACAGTAGGTTCTGTGGCTCCAAAAAAAGGAAATGCAAACATTCAGCCTCAGCCACGATGTCCGTATTTCACACTGTTGAGAGAAATAGCAAGTAAAATGGGATGGCAGTTCTGCAATGAACACTTTGTAACATCAAGTTTGGGTCACTTTTTTGGATTCATTTTTCTAATACATAAGTAAGAGAAGTAGACTAAGTAACTCTTTCAATTGTAACTTATGAAACCTACTCACACATTCTCAATAAAACTGTGCATTTCGGCACCACATTATATGACCACTAGATGGCGATGCAGCTTAACCCAGCATCAGAGGAAACTGCACCTGGGGCCAATTTCCCTCAGACAGAATTTTTGAAAGATAGATACTGTATCATAATCAAGAGTTCAACACCTCTCTTTCATACGTGACTTCCTGGATTCCCTTTATACAGAATGTGTTTTAGGATGCCAGAGGAACAATTAACTTGAGGCCAGTGCTAGAACACTGATAAGAAGGAAATCATGTAAATGACTAAAAACAAAGTATAATATTCATGCCCAGACAAACTTAGTAATTGTAAGAAAAAAAAAATCCAGACTGTGGATCCTCATCAGACTTTATCAACTTCATTACTGCAGACACCAGGTTTGTCCATTTTGAATTCTCAAGAAACACACAGAAGGTAAATGTACTGAGTATCTATTGGGACCAGCAGGGCTAAGGAAGAGATGGCCACCATTTTACGAGTTCACAATCAGAATCATATACTTCGTGTGCATTTACTGGACACTTTCTGTGTCAGGCTCTGTGCTGAGTCTCAGGAAAATAGTGGCAGTAAGGATCACTATTATTTTTCGATTGCTAAATGCCAGGGACTTTGCTCAGCACTCTAATGCTTAACTCCTTAAATCCTTATGACAGCGCTCATAATAAGGGCTATTATCCCTTATTATTTACAGATAATGACAAGGAGGCTGAGAGAGATTAAGGAAAATGCTGAGGTCACTACCAAGGTCACTGACTCCTACCGGTACAATAATGGAAAGACAAGGAGCATGTGTCTATGGAAGAGGAGAGGCATGCACCAACAAACACAACAACGTTATTCCAGACAGAACTAGAGTTTCAGCTGGAAACGTTCACACCCCAATACTTATTCTTGCCTTGATTCGTGAAAATCATTCACACTGGTTCAGAATAGGGAAAAAGCAGGATTTCTGATTCGTCTCACAGTAGCCACCATCTACTAATTCCTCACAGATGTGTGGCCTCAGTCTGGCTCGCCTGGGGGTCTAGAATCCAGACAATGTTGTTACGTCCGTGGAAACCATTGCTGTTGTGCCTGAAGACTGGAAAACACATTTTGTTGGCAAGACTTGTCCGGCCTGTGCAGAGGATGGAGAAAAGGCAAAGAGATAAGTTCCCAGGGTGATCCCAGGTTTGATTTGGTTCTGTATTAAAGCATAGAAATTTTTATTTTATTTTATCTTATTTATTTTTTATTGTTGTTCAAGTACAATTGTCTCCATTTTCACCCCACCTCACCCCCCGCCCCACCACACTCATCCCTGGCTCCCACCTTGAACCTACCCCCATTTTGCTTTGTCCATATGTCCTTTATACATGTTCCTTGATGGACCTTTCCCTATTTTCCCCATTATCTCTCTCCCTCCTCCCTTCTGGTTACTGTCAGTTTGTTCTTAATTTCAATGTCTCTGGTTATATTATGCTTGCTTGTTTGTTTTGTTGATTAGTTTCCACTTAAAGGTGAGATCATATGGTATTTTTCTCTCACCACCTGGCTTATTTCAGTTAGCACAATGCTCTCCAGTTCCATCCATGCTGTCGTGAAGGGTAGGAGCCCCTTCTTTTCTCTCTACTGTGTAAAATTCCATTGTGTAAATGTATCATAGTTTTTTAATCCACTCATTTACCGGTGGGCATTTAGGTTGCTTCCAGCACTTGGCTATTGTAAATTGTAATGCTATGAACATTGGGATACATAGGTTCTTTTGACTTGGTGTTTCAGGGTTTTTAGGGTATAATCCCAGCAGTGAAATTGCCGGGTCAAAAGGTGTTGCAGACTCTGCCCAGCAGAGTCTGCACTTTGTGGCTGAAAATGAGAACAAATGCACACAGACTACAGCAGTCCTGTGGAGAGAAAGGGATGGTACAGGAACTCTCTTAAATGAGAGTCCCACGGCTGCTTCTCTCAAGGGGAGAGCACCCTGGCCACTCTCTCAAGAGGAGAGCACCCCGACCTTTGCCTGGACAGGCTTTTATTGTTTCTCTCAGGTCTTATCTATACATAGAATGTTGCTGTCTACATTTTAGGTACAATCAAGGCAATGAAAATAACAAATGCAGAAGGGAAAGGTGGCAAGCTGATTAGCTCCATCCTTGGGAAAATTCGTACAGGCTTTGGAAATGACCTTGAAGACAGGCAATAAATACTACTGTTTCAGACCAGGGTGAGGGAGTTTTAGCAAGAGCAAGCCAGAATAGTCTGGATGCATTTTCTAGGCCTGGTTCCCATGGGAAAACCGGTTTGAGGGTCTGGCTCCTGCCCACCACTTCAATCCTGTTGGCTTTTGATACAGAGCTGAGTCACATTCACCATTTTCAAACAAACCAGTTCCCTACAAAAAGGCAGTTCCATTTTTAGCTTTTTGAGGAAATTCCATACTGTTTCCCACAGTGGCTGCACCAATCTGCAATCCCACTAACAGTGCACTAGGCTTCCCTTTTCTCTACAACCTCTCTAGCACTTGTTTATTGATTAGTTTTTGATGGTCATTTTGATTGGTGTGAGGTGGTATCTCATTGTGATTTTAATTTGCATCTCTCTGATGGCTAGTGATGCTGAGCATCCTTTCATATGCCTCTGGGCCCTTTGTGTGTCCTCCATGGAGAAGTGTCTGTTCAAGTCCTTTGCCCGAAAACAGAAATTTTTAAAAGTTTATATCCCTTCTACTAAGTTGCATAGATTACTTTTAAGTCTTCTCTCAATTTAAATGCTTCCTTTTGTTGATATGTATATGTGTATATATGGCTGAGAAAAAGTAGGTTTAAGGTTGTATGTATGAAAAATAATACAGTAATTCATAATTAATAATATAAGAATAAACTCCGTGTTTCACGTACTCACAACTGTAAACCTACTTTTGCCCCAGTCTGCATATTCCTATATCCCTCAGATGAAGGAAACATTTATGGAAACAAAAAAGGAAGAAAACAAGAAGAGGTCTTTTTGCCCGTGGCTTGTAATATAAAACTGACTGAGAGTCTCATTACACAAAACATTAAAGAAGTGAAAACGTATCACATTTTTTTAAAGGAAACTTTTTTTAAGATTTTATTTATTTATTATTAGACAGAAGGGAAGGGAGGGAGAAAGAGAGGGAGAGACATCAATGTGTGGTTGCCTCTCACATGGCCCCCACTGGGGACCTGGCCTGCACCCCAGGCCTGTGCAGGAATCGAACCCTTGGTTTGCAGCCTGCGTTCAATCCTCTGAGCTACACCAGCCAGGGCCCCATCGCATTTTTATCAGAAGATGAAATGGGAGGAACAAATCCAAATAAACAACCTCCACCCACAAAGGGTGATACTTTTTATGTACTGACTGATTATTTATAAGAATATGTCTCTATTGCCAAGACTAATTTTTCAAATGACCTCAAATAAGAGAACATCAAACCGAGGGACAGAGGTTGGGCAGAACAAAAAGCCCATGTCAAGGAGACAGACATTCTCGAATATTGTAAATACTCAATTTTGGCTCTGCTTGGTGACTTAAAGTGTATTGTGGAAGCGACTGCCAATGCTCTCTCAGTATTGCCTTCTCCTGAATTCCTTTTAGTAATAAAAGCCTTTTAGTTGAAGTGCAGCCTTGTCACTGAATTCCGCAACTCCCGACGGAATGTGTGTGCAGGTGACAGGCCCAGCTTCCACATCGCCCTCTTCCCTTCGGTGCAGGGTGCTGGTGGCGGCTGCCCGCAGTCCTCCATAGCTCCTCTCTCCTTACGAGAGTGGCTTAAACACTATGGTCTTACAATACCTCTGCATTCCCACAGTACTTTTTAAAAGTACTTTTGTTATAACAGCTAGCTAAGACAGACATGAGTGCCTGTATGTTAATTATTAATATAAAATATGACAATTAAATAGCAGTTGGGAAGTGAATGACAAACAAACAGGTATTGACCCTGGAGACCTGGCGGTCCTCGTACTGTGGCAAAACATTTGGTAAAAGTACTTCTTAGAGTAGCTTGAGGCAGACTTTTTGCCTCCAAAGTATATAGTTAACTTCAGGGGAACAGGTGAAAGAAAAGATAAATGACTTGTCCAAATTCCCATCGTTGAACTAGAACTTCAGTCTTTGGTTTGTTAATTATTTAAGTAGAATACAAAAGGATGCACCCATCATTCCCCCACAAGAACTATCTATAATGTATGCTTTTCTGATGGGTGTTTGGTTCCACTTCTCAAAATAAAATGCATTCCCACAAGGGATGCAAATAGTTATTATTTTTTTACTTTTATTTTAATTAATTTATTTTTAAATTAATTTTTAATTACAGATGATATTTAATATTAATTCAGTTTCAGGCATACAGCATAGTAGTTAGACATTTCTGTAACTTATGAAGTGATCCCCTTGATAAGTCTTGCATCCACTGGCACCACGCAGTTACTACAATATCATTGTAATACTCTGTAACTTACATCCCCGTGACTATTTTGTAGCTGTCAATTTGTATTTCTTCATCCTTTCACCTTTTCACCCAGTCCCCTTCCATCTGACAACCAAAGTTTATTCTCAATATCTATGTTTGTTTCTGTTTTGTTTGCTCATTTATTTTGCTTTTTAGATTCCACCTATAAGTGAAATCATAGGTATTTGTCTTCTTCTGTCTGAACTTATTTATTTCACTTAGCAAAATATCCTCTAGATCCACTCATATTTTTATAAATAGAAGATTTCATTATTTTTTATGGCTGCATAATATTTCACTGTATATATGTACCGCTTCTTTATCCATTGGTCTGTTAATTGGAGCATTTTATCCATTTACATTTAAAGTAATTATTGATAGATATGTAGTTATTGTGATTTTGTTCATTGTTTTCTGATTTTTACCATTCTTCTCTGTTTCTTTCTTATTCTGTTGGTGTCTTCTCTTGTATGTTGATGACTTTCTACTGTGCTGTGTTTGGCTTCTTTTCTCTGTTTCTTGTATATCTCTTGTAGATGTTACCATGTGCTTTATGTGCACCAAGCTATATTTATAGCATTCTATTGTAAATTGATGTCACTTAAGTTTGAACTCATTCTAAAATCACTACCATTTTTACTCATCCCCTCCACATTTATGTTTTTGTCATTATTTTTTTACTTTTGTATTTGTGTGTATCCCTTAATTTAATTTATTGTTGAAATTACATATGTAATTTCATATGTATTACATATATCCTACTTTTACCTTTTAACCTGTGTACTGGCTTTAGTGTTTGTTGATCCACTGCTTTTATTATGTGTTTGCCTTTGTCAGGGAAAATTCTTTTTCTTCATGGCATTTTCTTATCCATATTTTTTATTGTTTTTCTTCTTTTTTTTTAAGATTTTATTTATTTTTAGAGAGAGGGGAAGGGAGAGAGACAGACAGGGAAGGAAACAGCAATGTATGGTTGCCTCTCATGTGGCCCTCACTGGGGACCTGGCCCACAACCCAGGCATGTGCCCTAAAGGGGAATTGAACCGGGACCCTTTGGTTCCCAGCCTGAGCTCAATCCACTGAGCTACACCAGCCAGGGCTGATTGTTTTTCTTCTTAAAGAAGACCAAGGCCTTTTAACTTTCTTATAATACTGGTTTAAGGCGACGGACTCCTTCAACTTTTTCTTGTCCGGAAAGCTCTTTATGTGTCCTTCAATTCTAAATGATAGCTTTGCTGAGTAGAATACTTTTGATTGTAGATCCTTGTTTTTCATCACTTTGAGTATTTTGTGCCAACCCCTTCTGGCCTGTAAAGTTTCTCTTGAGAAATCCACTGGCAATCTTCTGGGAACTTCTTTGTAGGTAACTCTCTTTCTCTTGCTGATTTTAAGTTTCTCTCTTTCTCTTTATCCTTTTGCATTAATTATACTATGTCTTGAAGTGGGCCCCTTTGGATTCCTTTTGTCCAAATTGGATTCCTAAGTCTCGGTGCTTCCAGAACTTGTGTGTCTATTTCCTTCACCAGGTTAGGGAAGTTTTCAGTCGTTATTTCATCAAATAGGTTTTCAAATCCTTGCTCTCTCTCTTCTGCTTTTAGTACCTCCTTATGTGAATGTTATTACATTGATATTGTTCCAAAGGTCCCTTAAACTATCCTCAGTTTTGGGGGATTCTTTTTCCTTTCTGCTGTTCTCATTGGGTGTTTTTCACTACTTTGTTTCCAAATTGCTGATTCTTCTAAACTGCTGTTGATTCCACCTAATGTACTTTTTTTAAAAAAAATATTTTATTTATTTATTTGTAGAGAGAGGAGAAGGGAGGGGAAAAGAGAGGGAGAAACAGCAATGTATGGTTGCCTCTCACATGGCCCTCATGGGGACCTGGCCCGCAACCCAGGCATGTGCCCTGACTGGGAATCAAACCAGGACCCTTTGGTTCCCAGCCCGTGCTCAATCCACTGAGCTACACCAGCCAGGGCCCACCTAATGTACTCTTAATTTCAATTTTTGTATGCTTCATTTCTAATTGATTCTATTTTATGTTTTATATAACCCTTTTTATGTTTTCTATCTCTTTTGAGGTTTTCACTGATATCATCTCCTCTTCCTCTAAATTTACGAAGCATCTTTCTAACCAACGTTTTGAACACAACATCTAGTAGATTGCTAGTCACCATTTTTGCTTAATTTTTTTCCAGAGTTTTGTCCTATGCTTTCATTCGGGAGACAGTTTGTTTTGGCCTCATTTTGGCTTCCTCCGTGTGTTTGTTTCAATGCAGTAGGAGGATATGATATGTCTCCCAGTCTAGGCAGAGTGGCCTTATGTGTAAGTGTCCTGTAGGCTGAGCGTCGCAGTCTCTCTGGTCATCTGAGCAGGTACTCCAGGTGTGTCCCTTGTGTGGGATGCATATGTCTTTCTGTTATAATGGAGCCCTTATTGCTGTCAGCACCTCAGTGGATGGGACTGACCCTCAGGCTGACTGGCCATGACTCGAGTCGACAAGTTTTTGTGCAAGAGCTGACTCCATGGAGCAGGATTCACTATAGCGTGGCTCTGGTGTCTGCTGAGTCCATCCTTTTGTTGTGTTATTTGTGGCATTAATTGGGTGGTGTTCTGGTATGGTCTGAAGCTGGCTATCAGGTGTGTTGGTTCTGGGGCCCCTTAGAAGGAGCATTTGTGCAGGCTAAGGTCAGCCTCTGCCTGTGCCCAGCCCAAAGCCACCTGGTAGAAGCTACAAAATGATATGCAGGTATTAGCTGTATGTACCAAGCTTAGAGACACCTGGGAGTGATTATGATGTGAACCGAGGTACACTGCCCAAAGTACCAAGCTTGAGGACATTTAGCAAGAGATGCAGGGGATGCTGAGGCCAGCCACTGCTTATTTGGGTTTTGTGAAACTTTGATAGATTTTTAGGAAAGTCTGCAGTTTGGGCCCAAGCCAGCCACTTGTCATATTAGCTTCTGCAAGAGGTTCCTGTCAGGCACATGAATCGGATGGGCTGGGTTCTCAGAGAATCACCAGGGTACTGTGAGAGTGATGTTTGCCAGGCTGATGGAGACTCGGGTTTGGCTCCTGCCGGTGCCTGCAGGCTGTGTGACTAAGGCTCAACAAAGCAACGGTAATCCTGCTGGCACTTCAGTGCTGGAGAGAGCTGCCCCTGCAGCCCTCGCCCTGAAGCCGGATAATTCAGTTCCTCCCCATATGTCCCTGCTGCTTTTTGAGCAGCTGTCTCTTCTCTGAAGTTTGGGGTGACTGTGAGCAAGTGAATTTGTGCTCAGGCCTTTTAAGATGATGCTTGGGTCTACAGCGGTCCTCTGTCTCACCTGGGCTGAGCCCCCGCTGTGGTGGGGCACTAGGCCTCCAGGCTGGAGATTCAGTCTGGGCTGCGAGCCTTTCTCCTCAGTGGGCACCTCCATAGCCAAAGTATTCCTCTGATTCTTAACTGCCACATGCAGACATGGGACCAGCTCATTTTTCATCCCCTTCTACCAGTCTCAACGTGGCTTCTTCTGTATATCTTTAACTATAGATATACAGAAGAAGAATTCCACAACAGCTAGTCTTCAGGTAGTTCTCAAAGGTGCTTATTCTATAATTTAGTTGTAATTTGGATGTGATCGTGGAAGAGGCAAGCACAGTATGTATCTAGTCTGTTGCCTTGTCCAGAAGTCAAGTCAGGATAAACAAATATTGTCTGTTACATGAATATTTCTACTTTCATTATTGTCATAAAGATACATTTTGGGAGGATGTAAATTGATAAAAATTAAACTCAACGACCTAGTTTCTATGCTTGACATTCCCGTTACTTATCAGCCAATAACAATTTAAAACAGAGCTGGAAAATAAGCATCATAAGTACCTTTGCTACCACCTCACCCTCCACCAAGCTCCCACCAGTCCCTCTCTCCCTCATTCCTGCCATCAGTCAAAAGATAATTTCATACTAAGCGTCTGCTTCTCAAAATCTTCCTCAAATACAGGCAGCTGTATTCACTAACAGAATCAGCACAATATAGGAGATTTAACTATATTTGGCCTAAGGTCGTTTCAGGAGTATTTACAATCAAGAGGGACACTTTTAAGATATAAGTGACTCAAAAGGTTAATTTCCCAGCATACAAGAAGGCAGATGTGAAGGAAACCATTCCACCATCTTCACAAAGACAGCCAGGTCTTCTGCCTGTTCTAACTGACCAGAACAAGGACAGGTCTCTGTTTGATTTCCCATTACTGCCATCTATTTGAGTTCCAAGATTCTGAGATTTCACAGCAGTTTTCTTGGATCAGAAAATTATCAGCAGTGTCCTCAGTGTGAGTTAGGAAGTACTGATATTTGAGAGCAAACGTTCAAGAATAACTACCACTGAGGATTTTGTAATTGCTCTTTGCAGCACATTTGGTGGGGCAAAGCACGGCATTCCACCAGTGTGACGCACCCCAGGCTTATTCCCAGAAGAACTGGAAAATTAATCTTTGACAACTAAAGAACTATCATAATTCTTTGCATTTTGCCTTGGCATTTTGGCAATAACATTGGAATTTCTTCCTACTTTTTTGTTATGCCAGTTTTTCACTGTGACTATGGTCTGCTAATGCCATTATTTTGATAGTTTAAAAGAAAGAATGTACTATTGCTTTTTGTGGAGTATTCAGTGACCCAAGTCTGTAATTAGTGTTTCCAGGCACATGCCAGTTTCTATTTTTCTTTTTCACTTTAAGTTGGAAGACCCTAAGTCAGTATTTTAATATCATTTTTGCTTGCTTTAATATTATTTTGATAGCAGCTTTGTCAAAATTATTTAAATAACTAATCAGAAAATAATTTTTTCCTCTAAATAAATAAAAAATACCTACCCTCCTGAGATCCAATTTATACTAAAAATATGTAAGGACCAACAAAGACTAGAATTATGTAGTTTGAAAAAATCTTTTTAGTTATTGAATTTTACATTCTGGATGAACTTAGATGCTGGATTTAATTTTTAAATACAATTCTAGTTCCCTTTTACCATAATAATTTTAGAAACAGGGTAGAAAAACATTAATCTTGACTCGGTTTAGTTTTGTGATCTTGATTAATACAAAACTTACAAACCTTTATTTTCTGTCATATAACATGAAAAAAAATTAAGATAAATACATGGGTTGTAACCTTATGAAATGAATATCTCAGGCCCTAGGGTAGCCAGCTGTGTAGATGAGGGACACCAGGGGCCAGGAGCCAAGAGCCTCCAGCCAAGTTCTCCAGAACTGGAGCCACCAGGGTTTTTATGGGAGCAGCAGTAGTTAACCTTGATGATGAAGTATCGGAGGCAAGGCCTCTGTAGGGGCAACTCATTTATCTTTTCCTTATGCAACTGGAGGTTTTATTAAGAATACTAAATCTGTGTATATGATATACTTTTACAATTATCTTCACACAATCAACCAAAGCCCAGCTTTGGTATAATATAAAAAGAACTCAAAAAGAATTTAAGGTACCTGGATCCATAACTATTTTTGTAATCTTCAGGCATCAGTCAAATTACCTCTTATTCCTCATGTAGTGAAGAAGTTGGAGTATTCCTAAAGTCTGAGAGTGGTTTAATAAAGACAGCAGAAAACATTGATTTAGGCAGACATTGGTTATAATTTCAGTTCTGGGGCCATTTTTTTAATTTCTACTTTTCTCCAGCACATGGATCCATACGTCTGCTAGCTCTGCAAAGACTAAAAAAAGGTCCAGTTGGAATAGAGGATTTAGGCATTGAGGGTGGTAATGAAGCAGCTAAGGGAAGGCATTTACTGGGAGATGCGCAATATTAGGCCTTCAGTAGTAGTAGCTGCCACTGTGTCCTAGTGTCTGTCAATAGATGCACAGTTAAAAATCTGTGGAAAGTTAACACAAGAGACTATTACTTGGCCATGAAAAAGAAGGGCATCTTACCCTTTGCAACAGCATGGATTGACCTGGAGAGCATTATGCTAAGTGAAATAAACCAGTCAGAAGGACAAGTACTGTATGATTTCATTCATATGTGGAGCCCAATGAACAAAATAAACTAACATACAAAATAGAAACTGACTTATAGATACAGAGAATAGACTGACAGTTGTCAGGGGGTCTGAGGGGCTGAATGAAAAATGCAGAGGGATTAAGAAAAACAAAACCTCATAGACACAGACAACTGTTTGTGTGATTACCAGAGAATGAGGAGGGTGGGAGGAGGTAGAAGGGAATATAGAGGGATAAATGGTGATGGAAGGAGACTTGGCTTGGGGTGGTAAACACACAATACACTATACAGATGAGGTATTATAGAATTATACACCTGAAAACTATATAATTTTATTAATCAATATCACCCTAATAAATTCAATACAAAAATCAAAACAAAACAAACAGTTGAAGAATAAATTGTAGGGTGGCACAGAATGAGACCTATGTTTGGGGAAGCACCTCCTATTCTTCCTCAACCATGTCTGTGGCAAGAATTCCATCCATTCTTTCATTCATACATTAGATAAGCATTGATTCAACTTTCACTGTGCACCGGGCCCTTGTCCATGTTCCCTGATCTGCTTCTTTGCCAAGCCAGTGTAGGCTCAAAATCTGTTTTAACATATGTGTTAAAGTGATGAATATTTTGGTGCCAATTATTATGTAGTTATGCTTTTCTCATTTCTAAACACCAAGGCAGCTTTTCTTTATTTACCCCTAGACTATTACATGGCATATGGTTTATTTTTTGGATACTTTCTTCACACTTAACTAATTGGATCAACTTAGTCTTCAAACTCTCTATTTAGAATATCTTCCAAGACTGTGTTCTGGTTACTTGCATTTTTAAACATGCAAAGAATTGTATTCAAGTTTCTGTGATTTTTCTACATTGGGCAGATCTTATACCCTTTTACATTTGCTTTGAAATATGCTGACATATAATGCGAATCCCAAAGTTCCCAATACAAGGGAAAAAGTTGGATATATGCAATAATCTCATAAGTCATAGTCATAAAGCATTGTACATAAGACCATCCAGTAATGTAGAGACATAGATTCTGGCCCAAAATTCATCAGTAATGTGCTGTGATAGGAAATGTGACAATTTAGGATTTTAGTTTCCTAAAATAAAAATAAGGAAAATAATAATATACTCTTTCTTCATGAGAGTATTATGGAAAATAAAATTAGGTAGGTATATAATAAAACCTTGATAATTTTAAAGTGCTTTATAGCAAATACCAACAATTACCTTTTCTTGCCTGAGTGAGTCTAGACCACTAAACTGGTTCAAATGTGAACAGTGGAGAGAATGATGATTTTGAATAGATTTGGGTAACTAGTGAATTAGCAAGTAATGCATAGAATAAACACATGGTCAAGAGTCTAGTGAATGGGCCTGACTACAAGGTCCCTTCATTTGGCCTCACAGAGGGGTGGTTTGCGCTACAAAAGCAGATTCAGCAGTACTCACAGAGCAGGGAATCTACCAGGACAGATCCCCTTAGAACCATAGGAAACCTGCCTCCCATATCATTTTTCGTGGACGGATGAGGAAAGGGGAGGTTGTGCACATCAGCACGAAGTGGACTGATGAAAGTTACATGAAAGGGCATTCTTGCCATGCCACTAATACATGCATTTACAAATCATTTCTTTTTTTGTTATTGAGCCTTCTCAAAATTTTAATCATCTGGCCAGCTTTATCTGACCACTGTGCCCCATGATGCTCTTCAGGAAAAAAAAAGGGAGATTTGGCCTTTGACTTCAGCCTCCAAGATACTGCCGAGTGCAATCGATGGGGAAAACAAAGCAAGCCAGCAGCCAACCAGTACACATTAAATCATGAAAGAGACAAACAGACACAAACACAGGCCTGACTCTGGGATAAATGAAGCTATAAGAGGGTATTTATGTATTTATTTATTTCCCTTAGATTCCTCCAACTCTGCAGTCATGCTCTGCTCTGAGCACTCTCCTTGCTCCGATTTCCCACTCTGCCCTCCATTTCATCTATCACAGTTGCTTCAGGAAGCACATAAACACCCACTGTCCACAATCTGCACTGTAGACACTCACCTAGCCTGTCTTTCCTTAGAATGTTATTTAGTCTTTCCCATCTCATAGGCACCCTGATCTTTAAGATCAGTCTTCCAAGGTACTGAACTCTGCAGTCATCATGAAATACATAGCAATAGAATTTAAGAAAAATATTGCTAGCTTTGGAATCACATAGACCCAATGATCAGTCTTGCTGGAGGATTTGGGCTAAATGGTCTAAGCACAGCTGGCAAACATAAGGTCTGTGGGCCAAATCCGGCCCTCCACCTTGTTTCACCCGGCCCAGTACCTTGTTTCTACCCCGCGGCAGTGCCAAGCTCCTTGCCCCTCGCTCAGGAGTAGTTACATTTGTACAGTCCTAACATTTGAAGGCAATGGCAAGGCTGATGTGGCCCCTGGTGAAAATGAGTTTGGCATCCCTAATCCTTATTGCCTCACTCTTAAAACAGGTGTGATGAATCCTGGGTCAAAAGCTGGTGTGAAAACTACATGTAAATTTTACACAAAAAGCACATAGTAAGTTGTCAACAAATTTGCATCTTTCCATTTGAGTCTCAATCTGCGAAAGACAATTTCAAAAGCAGGTCTGTAGGAATTGATCCAAGAAATTAGACCCATGAAATGGCTGTTCATACTTTCTGCTGCCCCTTGACTAATTTCAGTTCTATGCCAAGTATGGTCTAAGCTTTTAGGACATCATTAAAATGTCCGTACTACCCAAAGTAATCTATAGATTCAATGCAATTCCTATCAAGATTCCAATAATGTATTTCACAGCACTAGAAGTATTTAAAAAAATTATATGGAACCACAAAAGGCCCTGCATGGCAACAGCAATCTTGAGAAAGCAGAACAAAGTTGGAGGAGTCATGTTACCTAATATCAAACTATACTATAAGGCCATGGTAAGCAAAACAACATGGTACTGGCATAAAAACAGATACATACATCAATGGAATGGAATAGAGAGCCCAGAAATAAACCCACACCTTTATAGTTAATTAAAATTGACAGAAGCAGCAAGCACACACAAGGGGCTAAAGATAGTCTATTCAATAAATGGTTGGGAAAATTGGACAGGTGTCGTGGGGGGTTTGTACCTGCCGATACCTATGGGTGACCGCAACTCAATGCGTGAGTGAATCTCATACTGAGACATGCGGGGAAAGAGAGACCGGGGCCACGTGACCAATTCCTCCATCTCAGGAAAAGGCCTCGTGGGTTGCTTAGCCGGGGTTTTTATTAGAGGCGTTAGGACATATTTACATTGGATTGATTATTCATGGGATTAAGCAGAACAGGGGTAAGATTACTCATTAGCAGGGCATTAGGATGTAAATTCAGGTCCGGTGGCAGACAGGACCAGGGTCTCAGCAAGCCAGAATTTTTTAAGATACATCTTTGCCAAATTCCTATTAGAGAATTCCCATTCCACAGATATGATCCACACTTGTCTACACGGCAATTACACGGAGCTGCGCTCAAAACGCGTAAACTCTCATGATTACGTGTTAACACGCGTGTGGAAATCACTGCCACAGACAGGTATGTGCAGAAAAATGAAAGTAGACCACATTCTTACACCACACACAAGATAAACTCAAATGGATCAAAGACTTAAATCTTATACCCAAAACCATGAAAATCCTAGAAAAAAACAGGCAGCAAAATCTCAGGCATAGCTCATAGCAATATTTTATCAAATATATCTCCCCAGGCAGGGGAAACAAAAGAAGAAAATGAGAAAATGGGACTACAACAAACTAAAAAGTTATTTCAAAGCAAAGGGAAACATCCACAAAGTAAAAAGACAACCCACAGAATGGGAGAATATATTTGCTGATACATCTGATAAGGGATTAGTAGCCAAAATTTATAAAGTACTTACAAAACTCAACACAAAAAAAAACCCAAACAGCCCAACTAAAAATGGGCAAAGGAGCCAAATAGACACTTTTCCAATGAGGACATACAGATAGCCAATAAACATATGAAAAGATGCTCAACATCATAATCATCAGAGAAATGCAAGTAAAAACCACAAGGAGGTGCTATCTCACACCTGTTAGAATGGCTATCATCAACAAATAAAAAATCAAGTGCTGGCAAGGATATGGAGAAAAAGGAACCCTTTTGCATAGTTATTGGGAGTGTGGACTGGTGCAGTCACTGTGGATACTAGTTTGGAGATATCTCAAAAAATTAAAAATGAATCTGCCTTTTGACCCAGCATTCCCACTTCTGGGAATATATGTGAAAGAATGCAAAACACTAATTCGAAAAAACATAAGCACCCCTATGTTCATTGCAGTGATATTTACAATTGCCAAGATAGGGAAGCAGACTCATGGGCATGTACAGCAGTGTGGTGATTGCTTGGTGGAAGAGGGTATAAGGGGACTAAATGGTAATGAAAAAAACAGATGAAAGGTAAAATATTTTATATGCCATATTTTGCAGACATTATTTTTAGAAAATAGTTCAATTGATACTTATTTCTTGTAGTATATATCTCAAATACGTTGTTCATTTGCCTCTGACTAGAAAATGAACTACTGTATTTTTTTGACTGTAAGATGCACCAAACCATAAGACACACCTAGGTTTTAGAGCCTGCTCCTTCCTCCTGTGACCCCACTCCACTGAAGCCCACCCCCACAGTGAGCCAGGTATGCTACTTTTGGACTAGAAGATGCACCCCCATTTCTGCCCAAATTTGGAGAAAAAAGTGCATCTTACAGTCCGAAAAATTCGGTATATACTTTTTGCTTAATTTTTCAGTAGTTTTATATATAAGAATTCAATTGATGTTAGATCTTTTAGCTTATATTAGATCTTTCTTAGATACATTTCTTTTATTTTTGAGTGCATTACATATATAGGAATAGTCATGGTGATTAAGAATATTTAAGGTACAATTCTTCTCCTTTTTTTAACATTGCTGTTTCATATCTTTAAATTAGTCTTTCTGCTGGTCTTTAGACATCACTGACCATGCTTATAGTTGCAAGTACTTTCTTTGTAGAAAACTGAAATTTCCCTATCCCTGGCAAATGTGTGTCCCTGTGTGTGTGTTAAGACAATGCAAAGAAAAAATACCTTAAATGCACTCTCACTTTCTCTTCTGGAATGCTGCAAGTGAGAATCATTATACCCTTTGTTAGGATTTTTATGCAATTTATATGTCTCATGGGGGAATGTTTCCATTTGGGGGATATGTCTAGTATCCATAAGGATCTCATGGGACTTGGGGGGGTGGGAGGGCAAATACCCCCCCAAAACAATCAGGGTCCATGGTGACCTACTTCACCTAGGTTTATTAGTGTTCCCCAAAGACTTCTAGGCCATTGCTGATGAAATGATTTATGACTAAATTGAAAATATGTATCAGTTAGTAATAAAACATAGCTCAGGCTTTGAATGTAATTTAGCCCTAAAGACTGTTTATTATTGTTACATGATGATTTGAAAATTTGAAAAGAACATTATAAGACATGGAAGATTGGAGCACTGGGAAATGCCCAGAATGGAATGAAAATGGCACATGGGGAAGGGAGGAGCGATGTGTATGTTTAAAATACTCTAATAGCTCTAATCGCTCTAATGGAGCAGTAAGAACATGAATACTTGGAAAGACAAGGGAAAACAACCGTAACGACAACAAAAGTATAATAGAAAACTTGTGCTGCACCATATGCCCCATGTTAAGATAAAGACTTTGAATGAAATATAAATGAATACACTGTGTTTAAGTCACTCTTCAAACAAAAAGAAAATAAGAACGAAAATATTTTTCTATTATACTCATACCAGCAAGGTACAGTTAAAAATCATTCCAATTTTGTGAAATATCAGTATCTTAGACAAAGGTTCAACGTTTTGTGACTCTTGCCAGTGAAACATCAGAATCTACAAATGTTTCCAACTCTAGTGTTTATTTTGTAATATAAATGGATACTGCAGAGATTGGCCTTGTTCTATTCAGTGAGAGAAATGTTCTATAATATGGAAAGAACGTATTATTTTCTTGATCCGTAAATTCTCTGAAGACCTGAATTATCTGCAATGAGAATGCAAAGAAAATGCTTGGGCATGCAAAACCCAAAATCACTATTGTTTATAAGGAAATTTGTATCCTGCAACTTGGTGAATGAGAAGACGACACAATTTAGGTATGCTTTAATGCTTATATTCAGAAAGTTGAGTTCTAACTGAGTCACATTTATTTGAAGAGCATATTGAAATGACTTTATTTTTAATATTGTGGTTAGGTCACATGACTCAGTAGCTTAAGCTGTATCTTCTAAGTCAAGCTAATATAAATATTTGCCCTTTCTGATTTAAAATGGTAAATTGCTAAGTTGACATGAAGGCTGTATATTAGTATTATCACTAGTGTGAATATTTTGGACCCATTTAATTCTATAAATATTCCATGAATGTTTTGAAAACCAGTACAGACTCTCTTAACAATTTGTGTGTACTGTCTGCCCCTCCTGTATTAATCTTTTTTAAATATATTTTATTGATTATGCTATTACAGTTGTCCCATTTTCTCCCCTTTCCTCCCCTCCACCCCCACCCCCATTCCCCGCCCTTTAGTTTTTGTCCATGGGTCATACACATAAGTTCTTTGTCTTCTACATTTCCTATACTATTCTTATCCTCCCCCTGTCTGTTTTCTACCTACCATTTATGCTACTTATTCTCTGCACCTTTTCCCCCTCTCTCCCCCTACCACTCCCCTGTTGATATCCCTCCATGCCTTATAGAAATCCCTTTAACATTTCATATAATAAAGTCTGGGTGTTGATAAACTCCTTGAACTTGATCTTATCTGAGAAGCACTTTATCTGCCCTTCCATTCTAAATAATAGCTTTGCTGGATAGAGTATTCTTGGATGTAGGTTCTTGCCTTTCATGACTTGGAATACTTCTTTCTAGCCCCTTCTTGCCTACAAAATCTCTTTTGAGAAATCAGCTGACAGTCTTATGGGAATTCCTTTGTAGGTAACTGTCTCCTTTTCTCTGGCTGCTTCTAAGATTCTCTCCTTATTTTTAATCTTGGGTAATGTAATTATTATGTGTCTTGGTATGTTCCTCTTTGGGTTCAGCTTCTTTTGGACTCTCTGAGCTTCCTGGACTTCCTGAAAATCTATTTCCTTCACCAGCTTAGGGAAGTTCTCCATTATTATTTGTTCAAATAAGTTTTCAATCCCTTGGTCTTCCTCATCTCCTTCTGGCACCCCTATGACTCAGATGTTGGGTTGTTTAAAGATGTCCTGGAGGTTCCTAAGCCTCTCCTCAGTTTTTTGAATTCTTGTTTCTTCATTCTTTTCTGGTTGGATGTTTTTTTCTTTCTCCTGGTCCACTCCATTGATTTGAGTCCCAGTTTCCTTCTAATCCCTTCCTATTCAAGTAATTGAGACAATTGTGACATTCTTTCTTCGAATCCTGTGAGCATCCTGATTACCGGTGGTTCGAACTGTGCATCTGATAGGTTGGCTATCTCTTCGTCACTTAGTTGTATTTTTTCTGGAGCTTTGATGTGTTCTTTCCTTTGGGCCATTTTTTTTTTTTCTTGGTGTGCCTGTTACTTTAAGGGACTGAGCCTTGGGTGTTCACCAGGGCGGGGTAACCACATCATTGTGTTGTGACACTGCCTGTGGGGGCGGGGCCTGAGAGAACAATGGTGCTTGCTCTGTTCTCCGCACTTCCCCAGCTACCCACAAGCAAGTTGGGCCCTTCTTTGCTGGCTCCGGGGTAAGCGGGTGGGCCTGCACAGTTCCAAGTCCCTGCGGGTCTCCCCAACGAACTCTCCTGTGAGGCTGGGAGTTCCTCCCACTGCCGCCTCAACCCCCACAGATGTGTTCAGTTGGTGGTTTGAGGCTTTATTTCTCTGTGTTGGTGGGCCGAGCAGTCTGTTCCACTCCCCAGCTTTTCCTCCCGGCTTATCTGCACGAGAATGATGCACCGCCCAGTCCACCAGTCTCAGCCCTGGTTTTGCCGAGTGCACCTGCTGCATTTTGGCCAAGCATGCCCACCACGCGCCTCTCTGGGCAGCTGCAGCATTGCCGGTAGCGCTCCACAAACCTAGTCTTGCCGAGTGCTCTCCACCCGGCTCCGCCCCGCTTTCCTGTCTGGATGAATATGTCTTCTTTAAGTCCTTAGTTCTTGGACTTCCATTCAGTTCAGTTTTCTGTCAGATCTGGCTGTTTTTGTTTCTTAAATTGTTGTTTTTCCTCTTTTGGTTGTGCCAGGAGGCAGAGTGTGTCTACCTACGCCTCCGTCTTGGCTGGAAGTCTCTCCTCCTGTATTAATTTTGGCTGAGCAATATTCTTATAGTGAAATAATAAAGTGATAGCTAGGAGAGGTTATACAGAATATTTGTCCAATTCTAGAGCATACCTTACTGCTTCACTCTTTGGGTCAGGAATCCTGTGTGTTTTTATGAGTTTACTTTCCAAATGCAAGATTGTTTAAAGCAAGGTGTTCTTCATGAAAAACCCCTAGCCTTGTTAATCCTACTGCTTCTTTATTTTGCTGGCTTCCTAGCCTCTCCTTGATCTCCTAAAATAGGTACATATTACTTATCATGAAATTGGTCTGAATTATATTGCAAGTATACTTTCACAACTGGAGATACAAAATCACCTTAGGTTATGCCCACACATGACTGATGAATTGAGTGATATATTATGAATACAGAACAAAGGAAATTTAGTATATCATTTTGGTAAAAACCTGATGTTACCAAAATAGTGTTTATAAATCATTGCCTCATTTTTGTGGGTACATAAACAAATTTTCCCTTGCTTAGCCAATTAAATAATCTACATGACACGTTTGTTTTGTTTCCTCTTTCTCCTGGAAAATAAAAATACCGAGAACAAATTATTACAATGTCTCTGTAACAAGAAAAAAGCTAAAAGTGAATTATAGAGTGTAGGAATTCTTTCCACACGCATGGAGAATCAGAGCCCCGGGAATCATGTGTGTCTGAGTTTGGCTCCGCATGAAGAAAACTACTCCCATGTGGGCCGGCATGATCCATGCCCATGGAAAAAAGAATTCTTTGAAGGGAAAATGGGTTAACGTGCTTTTTAAAATTTATTAACTTGCTGGGACCCTTCCTCTGGAGTCAAGGGGATTATGCTAATAGATGCTTGGAATTCCTACCGGCACTAATGTTTATCTTCCTGAATAACCAGTTCGTTTATCTATCCCCTATATCTGCATGACCCAGCTGAAGACCCCTGTTCTGCATAAGCTCATGAATAATCAATCCAATGTAAATGTGTCCTAAAGCTTCTAATAAAAAGCCTGGCTGAGCTATGCCCGGGGCCTTTTCCAAGATGGAGGGGAAGACCCATGGCATCGGAACTCCTTCTCAAAGCGTGTCTCTGGGTGAGTTTGACTCATGCATTCAGTAGCGGTCACCATGGGTTTTGCAAGACGAAATCCGCAACAATAGAGGATAATTTTATAAGAAGAAAATTCTTAACAATGTTTTCTTTATTTTACCACTTAGATTACAGTAAAGTAACAGATATGATTATGTACAAATTTTATTTTTTCTATTTATGCTTGCAATGGCAAAGTATTGCTAAATTTTTAAACTGTCTCCTAGGAAAACTCACCAAATATTCAGCTTTTCTCTATTTTTCTTACTTGAAATTCGGCTTCTGCCTTTTATCCTCCTTATATTTTTTAAGTGGGTGATGAGAAGTTGAAATACAAGCCGTCTCAAAATATTGTGAATTGAGTCTGAACAGATCAGAGCTCAGTTCTCTCAGCTTCACCTGCCATAGCTTTTCCTAAATGGACACATCCACATATACATCACAAAAAAAGGGCAGAAAGAAAGCCTATAGAAAATAAAAAGGAATTTTTTTCTTTGGTATTAAATACACCCAAAGATAGAGATGTGTTGAAATTCACAAAGTATGTGTGAAAAGCAACTGATGACCGGTACTTGAAAGAATCAAAAAATTAAATAACTTATTTTGCATGGAGATTATTGAATTTAAGGAGAGATAAGGAAGCTAACAGACCCCCACTACCTAAGTCTAATTCTTGGTATGCTCTACTCCAGCTCATTCCGGCCACCTTTCTGTGTCTCGAATATGGCCAAACATACCAGTGCTTTGGATTTTTGGTATTTGCTCCTCTCCATACCTGAAACATTTTCCCAAGTATTTATATGGCCCACTTCATCATTTTGTTAGATGCTGTTCAGACATTTCTTTATTGAAGATACATTTCCTATTCTTCTATTTAAATAGAACATCCCTATCAACCTCAAACTCCTTCCTTGCTTATTTTTTCCTCAGAGCATTTATCACCACCTAATACATATTTTGTTATCTGCTGTGTAGCCCCAATGCCTACAACAGTGCCTGAAGATATTTGAATAAATACGTCACTCAAGAACATATACTGACTACAAACGAACATGCCAAAAGATGCTCACCGTGATTCGTTCTCTTGGACACAAAAGTCAATGAGGTAGCGCAGTGGGCTAACACTGCACACCTACTAGAATGACGGACATAAACAAGACCACCTGCACTGAGTGTGGGCGGCACTGTTGGGGAGCTGAAACCATCATGCACTTCTGTTAGGAAGCTAAAATGGTAAAACCGCTTTGGAAAATTGGTTGCAGTTTCTTAAAAAGTTAATCATAAACTCAGATATTCTACTCCTAGTTATTTACTCAGGAGAATAAAAGCATATGTCTTTATAAAACTTTTATATGAATGCTCATATCAGTTCTATCATAATAGATAAAAACAGGAAACAAAATGTTTATCAGCAGGTGAAGGAATTAACTACTGTGCATTTAGAAAAGAGTAACTGGTCAACAATGGAAAGAATTTAGGCTACAACACAGATATAAATGTCAGCCAAAGAATTATGCTGAGTAATAAAAGCTGTATAAAATAGGGTACAATGCATAGTTCTACCGATTCTAGCAAATGAATAGTAACACGTAGTGGGAGAAAGCAGTGTGTGGTTGCCGTGTGTGGGAGGAGTGGGGGAGGGGCAAGGTAAGGGACGGCAAAGGATCAAGAGGAAAGTTTTGGAGGTAATATACTTATTCAATATTTTGATTTTGGTCATGATTTCATGGGCGTTATGTCTATTAAAACATGGTAGGTAGACATATATGTTATTTTATGCAATCAATATGAGAAATTATTTCATGTCAGCTATGTCTCAATAATTCTGTTAGAAAGAGCTAAGCATGCAACTCCACAATAACCATTTTCTATGTGTGCCGATTTCTTGCCCGGGCCACCACGTAGGTGTCACTGTCTGTGTGTGTGGGTCTGCTGGCATAGGACTCAAGGTCGGATTTACGATCTGTGAGTAGAGTGGGCATGCGGTACCCATTCGTTGTCATTCTGACACCTTTTATTTAAGGAATTGTCTTAGGTTGAAGACTTGCAGGCACATTCAGACTTGGACTGTTTAGTATACCATCTAATACTAAAAAAATGCAGATGTCACCAGGAATAGAGACAAAATTAGTGAGGCAGGTTTGAAACATTTCTTGCCACACAATGCCCCTCTGGCTGGTTTACATGTCCAGTTTAATTGTGACTTTTTGAAACTTCTCTAGCACTTCCAATTACTCTGTTCATTTAAAATTTCACAATTCTCATTCCAAAAAATTAGATGTTGCTGAGCCTTTGGATTTTGGGTTGAAACATGATGCTATACTCCGCCAGCAATCTTATTTTTACCACAACTCTTTGACAGCTGTTCAAGACTATTAATATTGAATTAATGCTCAAGGAAATTTACAATTGCTCACTAAGGGAAAAAAATATAAGTTAACCACAAACCTTCTTCTTTGCCATTTGTCAGCAAAGGGATCCTTGTGTTCCACTGTTAAATAATACTCATATTTCATCTTTCTCTGTCTCACACAATTTGGTTTTCCCTTCTTAAAGGGGATACTCAAGTTGAATAATTATATATGTATGCTCCCTACACGTTTAGTGGAAGGATTTTAGGAAGGCATTAGAACAATTGCAAAAGGGAAGACTAAGAGCTGAGCAAATCAGAGAGTAGGTATTGCTCATTATTCTTCTGCGGCATCCTCACCAAGCATTTCCTGTGAGTCAGGCAGCACATGGAACTGGATGAGCAGCAGTGAGCAGAGCCAGCCTGTCTTTTGTCCTCGTGGAGTTCAGAGGACAGGAAATCCATTCACTCAGATACGCAGTTTATCGGAAACTCCACCTCCTGGTTCTTTATTACTTTTTCCCATCCAAATCTCTTACTCATTTAATAAATTCATAGTTATATGACTGAAGTCACGTAACCTCCTCCTCCTTCTTCTTTTACCATTTTCATTTTTAATTTTGAAATAACTTGATGCCCTCCAAAATTGCAAAATTAGTACAAACATTTCCCATGTACCCAAACCCAGATTACTCAACTTTTTACCACATTTTACTACTATTCTCTCTGTCCTTTTCCCACCTCTCTCTTTCTGAATTTCCATGGGTACAGCTATGGATATAGATATAAATATAGATAACAATACAACTACGGCTATATATTTTTCTTAGATATTTGAGAGTAAACTGAAGACATGATACCTTTTACATCTAAATACATCAGTGTACATCTTCTGTTACTTAACCATATTGTAATAAATAAAACCACGGAACTGGCAATAAGACTAGTATCTCATCTAGAAGCCATATTCAAATTCAGTCATGCTTACCACTAACATCCACGACCGTTCCAGGATCACATGCTGCACGTAGCTGTCATGTCTGTTTATTTTCCCTAAATATGAAACAGAGTCTTAGTTTTCTTTGTCTTTTATGACTTGGGTATTTTTGAAGAATGCAGTCCATTTATTTTGTAAAATGTTCCTCAGTTTGTATTTTTCTGGCATTTGCCTATCATTAGATTCAAGTTACATATTTTTGACAAGAATACCACAGGTCTGAGGTGTCTTTCTTAATGCATCATGGTATGCCATTAATGGGACAGTGATTTTACTTCACCAACTTATTAAAGGCAGAATCTGCTCATTTTCTCTAGTGCAAAGTTACCATTTTCCCCCTTGTAATTAATAGCTAGCTTATTGATACCTGCTTTGAGATGATATAATCATCCTGCTTCTCACTATACTTTTATCCGCAAATCAACCGACGAGTCTTACCTGAAACAATTATTACTAGAGAAGTTTCCAAATGGTGATTTTCTATTTATATCATTTCTTTTTACTTTTATTAGTTGAAATTCTAGTGTAAGATAGAGTTTTCTTTTCTCCCCAGTAAGCTTCTTTTCGGAGGTCTCGTCATCTGTCCATCTATGTATCTATCCACGCATTCATCTCTCTATTTTTTCTTATATCCATCACATTGTTCTGTGTAGAACCAGAGAGCTCCATGGTATAAACCTATTTCATTTTTCTCACCTGAGGGTTTACAAAATAATCTTAGTGATGGCTCCTTCTACTCACAATATTATTTCTCCAAAGATAACTAAGTAATCATGAGGTTTTAAAAAATTACTAGTGTCAATGGGATTACATCAGAAACCAAGTTTCATTCTTTAAAATCTGTTGGAAGCTTGTCCGTGAGGGAGAGCTTTGTGCTTTCCAAAGCGATCCCAGCATCCTCAGATGAATGCAACTGCCTTCGTGAGCGTGCGCGCGCCTGCGCCCCTCTCCCAGCCTGCTTGTCAGGGAGCGGTCCCCAGGGCGCTGTAGCCTGAAACGACAGGGCTTGCCTACCATAAATTTGATACTTTTATATGGTTGATTGTTTACTTTATGTTTATTGGAAAGGTAAGATTTTCTAGATTGTCTCATGCTCTGATATTTGTCCTTGGTCTGGTAAGATCTGAACTTCCCAAATTTGGGATTTTAGTGATAATGCTTCACTATGTTGCCAGGACTATAGATAGGGAACTCAAAAGATTAAAAATGAAATAAATTGCCCGGCTGGTGTAGCTCAGTGGATTGAGTGCGGGCTGGGAACCAGAGGGTCCCGGTTCGATTCCCAGTCAGGGCACATGCCTGGGTTGCGGGCCAGGTCCCCAATGAGGGCCATGTGAGAGGCAACCATACATTGCTCTTTCTCCCCTCCTTCTCCTCTCTCTAAAAATAAATAAATAAAAAATCTTAAAAAAAAATGAAATAAATTAAGACAATTTAACCAAAGCATGTGGCAACTTGTTACAGAAATAAAAGTTTTTTAAATGTTTCTTTTATATAAAAATTGTGGAATAAAAGGATAATCAGAGATACCATTTACTCAGTGCCTAGTATGTATCCCCAGTGCTTTACATACGCTATTTGAAAGTTTCATAAAACCGTAGAAGGTCCATGTTGATATCCCGATTTTAAAAATCTGTAGCAGGAGTTTCATTTTATTTTTAAGTATATTTTATTGATTATGCTATTACAGTTTTCCCAATTTCTCCCCCTTTATCTCCCAATCCTCCCTGCACCCCCCAACCCTCCAGCATTCACCCTCCTTAGTTCATGTCCATGGGATGTACATGTAAGTTCTTTGAGTCCTCTGTTTCCTATACCATTCTTAGCCTCTCCCTGTCTGTTTTATGTCTACCAATCATGCTTTTCTTCCCTGTAACTTTTCCCTCATTTCTTCCCTTCCCCCTCCCAACTGAAATCGCTCCATATGAACTCCATTTCTCTGATTCTGTTCCAGTTCTAGTTGTTTGCTTAGTTTTTGTTTTTGTTGTTTGCCTTTTCTTGTAGGCTCATTTGTTGATAGTTGTGAGTTTGTTGTCATTTTACTGTTCATATTTTTGACTTTTTCTTAGATAAGTCTCTTTAACATTTCATATAATAAGGGCTGGGTGATGACGAACTCTAACTTGACCTTATCTGGGAAGCACTTTATCTTCCATTCTAAATGAAAGCTTTGCTGCATAGAGTAATCTTGGATGTTGGTCCTTGCCTTTCATGACTTCAAATACTTCTTTCCAGTCCCTTCTCGCCTGCAAGGTTTCTTTTGAGAAATCAGTTGATAGTCTTATGGGCACTCCTTTGTAAGTAACTCTCTCCTTACCTTTTGCTGCATTTAAGATTCTCTCTTTATCTTTAATCTTGGATAACTTAATGATGCTATGCCTTGATGTGTTCCTCTTTAGGTCTAACTTCTTTGGGGCTCTCTGAGCTTCCTGGACTTCCTGGAAGTCTATTTCCTTCGCCATATTGGGGGAATTTTCCTTCATTATTTGTTCAAATAAGTTTTCAGTTTCTTGCTTTTGTTCTTCTCCTTCTGGTACCCCTGTAATTCAGATATTGGAACATTTCATGTTGTCCCAGAGATTCCTCTGCCTCTCTTCATCTTTTTGAATTCTTGTTTCTTCATTCTGTTCCATTTGGGTGTTTATTTCTTCCTTGGTTCCAAATTGTTGCTTTCAGTCCTGGTTTCCTTCCTGTCACTGTTGGTTCCCTGAATATTTTGCTTTATTTCATTTTGGTTACCTTTCATTTGTTCTTTCATTTTGCGACCAAGCTCAATCAGTTCTGTGAGCATTTTGATTACCAGGGCTTTAAATTTTCCATCAGGTAGGTTGGTGAGCTCCTCATTGCTTAGCTTTCTTTCTGAAGCTTGGCTCTACTCTTTTATTTGGGCCATATTTCTTTGTCTCACTTCACCTGTTAAGTTGTAAGGGGGTGGGGCCTTAGGTATTCACCAGGGCAGGGCAACCCTCCTTGCTGCACTGTGGCACTGCCTGTAGGGGAGGGGCCAGAGAGGGAACAATGCCACCTGCCTGTAGCGGGAGTTTTAGAAAGGCTATATAACTTGACTGAGCTCAGAGCTAACAAGTGGAAAGGGTGGAATTCAAATCCAAGTTCACCCTAATCTAAAAGGTCATGCTTTCCCTCTGCATTACACTGATACTATACCTGTTACCAGTAATATACAGACAAATAAGCATGTCTAGTCATTAAGAGTAATCAGTAAGAGTAAAAGCTGATGAGATTTTGTGGTAGGAAAATAAAATTCTCTTATCTTTATAGTACAACAGAGTACTCAAGTTGAGAGGTTTTATTTATTTGATTTTGCTTTACTTGTTCTTTTTTCTACTTAACTCTGTCTTCTTCATAATATCAGGATATTTAAAAATCTGCAGATGTGCTCAAAATATATTATTTACAAATCTTTAAATAATGAGAGATGATGGTGGTAATGGTATTTTATCCCTTTATAATGATTATAACTGTCTGACGCTTCAAGCTCTTATTTTCTTCACTTTAAATTGAAACCCCTAAGTTGAAGTTTTTGTGTCAAACAAAAGGTGGTGGTACTGACTGAATTCTTCTACTGAGTTTAAGTACTTAGTTATCGGTATTGCTATGTTGTTAAACTAATATGTAACCTATATTCGGGTTTCAGAACCATTTACATTATCCTGTTAAGGTTAGTTTATAAAATAATACATATTATAAAATATATCGCATATATGTGAACCCTTTAGAATAAAGGAACTAATTGTCTGTATATAAAACACATACACTTAAATCATTCATTCAGGTTTGTCCTTCTTGCAAATATTTAAACAATTTAGATTCAAATATGTACTTTAGTAATACATGTGATTTAGTATCGGGGATTAAATATTTATGTTACATACTCTAAATTTGTAACTATTATAGAAATAATAGTGCTAAATGGTAAAGACTACAGAAATCTTTGTTACTTGGGAAAAAATGGTGGAGAAACAGAGCTTTGTTTTTTCTTTAATTCCTAGTTGAGTACAATGATTATCTTTAACTACCTTCAACTAAGCCTATATATATTTTTTTTAAGACTCATAATTTCATTATAGCTGAAATCTCCAAATAATTTGGATTTGGCACATTTCAGTTCTTATCTGAGTCTCAGTACAGCTTAAAAAGGGTGATATCTTCTAGAATCTTTGATTCAGGACTGGATTTGGTTGGATGGAGGGAAGGAGATAAGTAAAAAGGAGGGCGATGTACTCATTTAAAAGCCATTGCTATTACTGGTGAAATAATATTTGAATGTTACAGTCCTGTACACCATGATGATCATTATGATGTTTCAATTATTTGAGTCAATCTCTCAGAGGCCCCAGACCACACAGTGTGAAGGTAATATTTATAACTTGAATGATTCATAGACAATACTAGGCAGCAGATGGCATCTCTAAAGATTTTAATAACAGATTTGTTGTGCCTGCTTTATGGTAGATGGAAAGGAGGAGTAAAGAAACAGGTGGCCGGGAATGAGGCAGAACCAGGTGGCTGGCAGGAAGTACTGGCCCTGTGGGAGCAGCAGGGGTCAGCGTTGATACAGACGCAAAAGAGAATGAGGTGACTTAGCGATGGGACTAACAGTGTTGTATATCGCTGGAATCTACAAAGCGGAGATGTGGAAACCGTTTACATTTTATTTTAGGGCCAATTATATATATGGCTTCATTTTTGCTGTGGCCACTGTGAAAGTGGAACTGCATTTTAGTGGTGAGATCAGTACTGAGATGTTCTAAATAGTCAGCTTTGTCTATGGCAGGGTTGATATGGGCATAATGAATACCTCCAAATGTCTGCTCAAAGGACTGTTTAAAACAGAGTGTTTAACCAAACTGAGCCTTCTACCACTTTCTGGCCTTTTGGAGTGGTCATCATTTTTTCATTGGAAATGACCTAACAGAGGAGCAACAATGTCAGCTTATATTTTTCTAACTTTATTTTTATTCTTGACACTATTGCAGATGTCCTCACACCCCCCCTTTATTCACCCCGACCCAGCCCCTTCCCCTGTCACTGGCAGACAAATTCTAAGGTTCATTTCAATTCTAAGTTGTTAGCATATATTTGATTCTCAATGTATGATCCCAAGACTGGCAGAACTTATACTAATACAAAATTAGTACAGTGTCCTCAGAGTAAATCTACCTCTGAAGAATTAACATTGAGGCCAGCTTCACTTCTGACCAGCCTGCACATGTCTCTGGGCTGTTCTGAGCTGCAAAACATTGTTTCATGAGACTGTCAAAATCAAAGAAGCTAACAGCCCTTTGAAAACAGTGAAACATCCTACAGATTTTGAGGTGTTCAGTAAAACACTTATGCATACTTGCATTCCTTCCTCTTATCCATGTTTTCTGGAGAAATCTAATACTCCTACACACACCTTAGTATTTAAGTAACTGACTGAGTGATCGATGAATGAGTGAGTACATGAATGAATGAATGAGTGAATGAAAGAAAGAAAAGGCTCCTGGTCTACCTGATACTATCATGAAATATGAGTGGCAGAACCTTAGAAGTGACTTGTTCTAAGGATTTTAAATTGAGTAACTGCACGCTGGGATGAATGTGACTCATTCAGCTGGGTGTCGTTTGTCTGTCAGGTGTTTATCCTGGACGAAGGGCTTTTTTGCAAAGCTTCGGAAGAGAGGAAAGTATGTTTACAAAAACAACAAGAAAGCCTTTCTAAAGAGTATTTCCTTATTTGCATTCCAACACTGGGGTGCTATTAGTGTTCATTTATCTTGTACATCAGATTAGTTTCAGTGAAAAGTATTTGGCTTTCAAAATAAGTAAACTTAACCTTTACTAAGTGTTCTCTGTGGGAAAGTACAGGAAATTACAGGGCATCTAAAAGATATGTCTTTGTTGAGGAAAGCTCCCTCTCTCTTTGCTGAGGGTTTTTATCATAAATGGGCACCGTACTTTATCAAATGCTTTTTTAAAATCTATTGATACAATCATGAGATTTTTGTCTTTCCTTTTGTTTATGTGATGTATTCCGTTTATTGATTTGCAAATATCATACCATCCTTGCATCCCTGGGATGAATGCCACTTGATCATGGCATATGATCTTTTTAATGTATTGCTGGATGCAGCTTGCCAATACTTTGTTGGGCATTTTAGTGTCTATGTTCATCAGCGATATTGGCCTATAGTTTTCCTTCTTTTTTGTGTCTTTGTCTGGTTTGGGGATTAGGATTATGCTGGCCTCAGTAAAAAGACCTTGGGAGTCTTCCCACTTCTTGGATTTTTTGGAATAGTCTGTGAAGGATAGGGGTTACCTCTTCCTTAAATATTTTATCAAATTCTCCTGTGAAACTGTCCAGTCCAGGGCTTTTGTGTGCCAGATTTTTGATCGCTGCTTCAATTTCACCAGCTGTTATCAGTCTGTTCAGACTTTCTGCTACTTCTTCATTCAGTTTTGGAAGATTATATTTTTCTGGAAATTTGTCCATTTCACCTAGGTTTTCAAATTTCCTGACATATAGTTTTTCATAGTAATGTCTTACTATGTAAATTCTTTTGTATTTCTGTGGTATCAGTTGTAATCTCTCCTCTTTCATTTCTGATTTTATTTATTTGGGTCTTCTCTCTTTCTTCCTTGAGTGAGTCTGCTGAAAGACCATGTTCATAGCAGCACAATTCACAATAGCCAAGTGCTAGAAGCAACCTAAATGCCCATCAGTAAATGAGTGGATCAAAAACTGCGGTACATTTACATGATGGAATACTATGCAGCAGAAGAAAGAAGGAGCCCCCTCCCTTTGTGAGAGCATGGATGGAACTGGAGAGCATTATGCTAAATGAAATAAGCCAGGCAATGACAGACAAATACCATATGATCCCACTTATAAGTGGAACCTAATCAAGAAAACAAGCAGGAAAATAAAGCCAGAGACACTGATGTAAAGAACAAACTGACAGTAACCAGAGGGGAGCGGGCAGGCGGATAACAGGGGAAAGAAGGGGAAGGGCCATCAAAGAACATGTGTAAGGGATCCATGAACAAATCAAAGGGGGGTAGGACTGAGGGTGGAAGGTGGGCATGGGTGGAGTGGTGGAGGGAAAATGGAGACAACTATATGTGATCAACAATAAAAAATTAATTAAAAAAAAAGTCTTTGTAATCACACGAAGTCTTCCCCACAACCCATGGAATCAGGTTTTTCTCACTAGAAATCTGGAGATTTGGGGGCTTAATAAGTTTCTGAGATAGCAAGATCTTAGATATAACACGAAATATTAGAAATAAGATTCAAACCCAAACTTTTTTATTTAATACTCATGTTCTCCTACTATATCATTTTAAGGAACAAGATACTATTTTTTGCATTTTGTAAAAGTGTAAGTAGACAAAGAACCTCTGGATTTGAATAATTTCCCCACTGAGAATATAAATGATATTTAATTATATGCATTAAGTTTATAACATTTTCTAACGGGGTCAAAAAAGCTTATATATTTCCTGCTGATGGCTGTAGACTGTATCTAAACCCCACCCCTCCCACAAACAACATGTTGAAAAGTTACATGTACACACACAACAAACACACTATACCTCACACACATGCATACATATGTACATCTGCAGATACGTGTATTAAGTACTTTTTATTGGAAACAGAAAAAGAAACTTTAAAAGTGAACTTTAGGCCCGGCTGGCGTAGCTCAGTGGATTGAGCACGGGCTGGGAACCAGAGGGTCCCGGTTCGATTCCCAGTCGGGGCACATGCCTGGGTTGCAGGCCAGGTCCCCAGTGAGGGCCATGTGAGAGGCAACCATACATTGCTCTTTCTCCCTCCCTTCTCCTCTCTCTGAAAATAAATAAATCTTTAAAAAAAAATAAAAGTGAACTTTAAAAATGATGTTGTTGATGTTTTCTTTCTTCAATACCAAAATGTATGCAAGCTAGAGTACATAAAATTCACTGCAAAGGGACTGGTTTTGTAAGTGGGGATGACAACCGTCAAGAGCATTCTGGATATATAGGTTCAATGGGCAATCCATGCTTCTGTTTTTTGGGTTTTTTTTGCCATGTCCTCTGTGAGTTTTAATTAGACATATATTAAAAGAAACACAGATTTCATAGAAGCTAGTGTTTGGTTAAAATTAGTTTATAAAAAATTACAAGTAGCTTTTAAAAATTTTATTCCAGCACCATCATAATCTTGCAGTCCTGAAGGACCTTGTTTTACACGTGTTTATATGAACAAATATGCCTTGTTGTGTCTGTTTGCATCTAAAGAAGATGTTCGAGACTCTTCCCCTTGTCTAGACCTCAAAACAATGGTTTTAAACCATCTGGATCTTACTTTATAAGTATTTACATCTTCTTTTATTGTTTTCAGTCATTTCTGATAATTCCTCTTCTTTTTTTTTAAGATTTCATTTGTTTATTTTTACAGAGACAGGAAGGGAGAGAGTAAAAGAGGGACAGAAATATCAATGTGTGGTTTCCGCTTGAACACCCCCCACTGGGGACCTGGCCTGCAACGCAGGCAGAGGCCCTGATTGGGAATCAAACTGACAACCTTTTGGTTCTCAAGCCAGCATTCAATCCACTGAGACACACCAGCCAGGGCTAATTCCTCTTCTTTATGGTGGCAATGTGGCAGAATCCAAGGACACATATTTTAAATGCATTTGGCTTATGGTTGTTTGGGGTGCAAATTGAATGCAAGAGAGAACTCCCAAATAAAGTTACAGAGATTTATGCACCATTAAGAGAGACCAAATACAGGGGTCTAAGTAGAGAAATAATTTGGCATTGTCTGTGGGCTCCCAAAAGCTTGTTCAAGTTGAAATTTTTGAAAATTCTTTATATTTACTTTTCAGTTGAAATTCCAAATTATTCTTGCAAAAATCAGTTCTAAATGATACTGTTAAAATGCCTGTCTTCTCTTTATATTCAGGGTTCAAGGATTGTGGATGTGTACTATTGATTTATTTCTGGTAGATGTTCCAAAAATTAAAAAAAAATGCATAAAATTCCAGAACCAAAAGTGCCTATTAGTCAGATCTGAATATGCCAACCTGTCAAGCGATATTACAGCTATGATCTTTAAAGCACTTGAAAGAAAGCTGGATAGCTTTGTATAAAATACTGGATTTTATGACTTCGCCTATGCCAAAGAGATTGTCCAACAGAAAGCACCCTGGTAAGCCTCATTATTACTCCACATATGGTACGTGGCATTATGTGCTATTTTGAGGTTTTTAGAGAGGGGGAGCTCTGAGTGACAGCCACAGGAGGGCGTGCTCAGGAATTTTCACCCCAACTCTAACACTCCCATGTTGGCAGAACATAAAACACAAAATGCTGTTTTAATAACCATTATTTCACATATTCATTTTCAGAGCAAAGAATTGTGTTAAAATTTATAGGATGGACCGAGGAAGGAAGTAATACACAAAGAGTATAATAGATCTGTATTCGGTAAAGGTTGTTCTGTTCTTCAAAATATCACACTATTATTTACGAGGGTAGCTTTTATTTCCTATTTTAAAAATCACAGCAGCTTTTAATAACATTTTATTCAGAGAATAATGTAGGATGTGACTTGGAGTAAAAGTTAATTTAAATGTTAAAATGACACTTTATACACACAAAATATGCCGACAGAATGAACTCAGAGAAATATGGAAGCAATCAGCCATTTATCAGATTTGCCTCTATGCCTTTAATTGATTATGTCTGAAAGGTTCCACAGAGAGAAAAGAGAATTAAAAACGTTAACAACGAGAGTTGTTTTATACTTATGACTTCAATATATCTGTCCTGTAAGAACTATTTATGAGCCAAAACTGTGGGTATCTCAACACAGCTAAAACTGAAATTCGGTTATCCCCCACCTCTCTTCCTGAAGCATATTAAAGGTTAGCCTTGCATATTGTGCGGCTGCAGGACATTTTTCTCAGCGGCCAGTTGACAGCAAACAGCATGACCACAGTGCCTGTGACATGTGAAAAGTGTTTATGTATCTTCAGCAATAATTATGCTTCTGTCCTCTACCACACTTTGTAGGATCTCAAAATCCTTTGACTTTACAGCTTCAAGAAACTTTGCAGATTCCTGGAACCCCTTTCTCTTGGTTCTGGATAAATAACAAATAATTTTATTCTCTACCCCCACCCCCCAAATGGGGATGCCTTTCTGGTTTTTTATTATAAATACTGAAAAGAGGATACTACTTAAAGTTAAGGATTATCTTAGCTAGGTCGGAGTAGTAACTGGGGGAAGAAATAGTAATTAGTATTTCCAGTAGATCTGTGTTCATTTTCAAGGCTAAATTAAATCATGACACCAGGATTTTGGGTAGCATTTTGTTCTCTTCGGTTATTTGAGATACTGTCTTAAAACATTCAGATACACTTTACTTACTGCTGTTTTAAAAATGAAGAAAGCCAAATCCAGTTTTTAATTCAGTCTTATTATTCTCTGTGGGATATAACTTCTAAACATTATAATAAGATTAAAATGATATTCACCACTTCATGTTTCCTTTTGAGAGTGAAATAGAATAGATGCTTTACGTAGCTGGCCCCTTTCCTGTTGTTACTGTTTTCTCCAAGAGGTGGCAGTCGTGTCTTCTTTTTCTTTCTCAGGGTGCAGGGAACCGGGGGAGCCAGAGGGACCACAGCGGATTTTCAGAAAATAAACTTGAAGCAGGCACGTCAGAAATGGGCGTTTCTGCAACTGTAGCTCCTTTCTACTCAAAGAACCCTTCAAATGAGAATTAGTCTGACTTTGTGAAAGTAAAGCATGCTTCCTGTCTTAGTGTAGATTAAACTTTGGAGTTCTTTATCCCAAGTTTATTTTACAATGTTCTCCTTCTCTTCTGATCTTTGACAAAACTTCTAATTCTTTTGTGTAGATAACCTTGGCCCATCTGAAGCTGTACTTCTTGGTTAGATGCATAAGCAACACAAAAATACGTCTGGACTCTGTCTTTCTGACAGCACAAATCCAGAGGGATGAATCATTCAGACAGGAGAAATCTTTTGAACTGGGAACAGACAAGAAGGAGTAAGAGGCACAGAGGGAAAGGAAACCATGCTGGAGAGATGCTGGTGATGAGATAACAGGACTAAAGAGCTGACATTTCAAATGAAACATGCAGGTTTCCCCCAGAAATGCATGTGCATTTGCACCCAACCCCCACAACTAAGAAGAATTGTAAATGTGATCTTATGAAGTCCATCCACTTCTTTGACAGGTGAGGAAGCTGAGTCCCAGGAAGGTGAAAAAGTGTGGAACCAACTGAATACTCTTTCTACTTCTGGTGAGAAAAGACAGTAATTTGCCAAAGAGATCTGTTAAGGCACAAGTCCTAGGAAACAAAATCTCAGATAGTTTTGAAAATTGGAATCTCTTTAACAATGATTCTTTTAGGCACATGTTATTTTGAGCCACTACGCTGTTCTAGAAACCCTCCTCTGTTCCAAGCTGGATTATGGTCATTCATTAATCATGTAGGTTATAGATCTGTGCTGTTCAATACAGTAGCTGTTAGCCACACATTACAATTTAAATTAATTAAGATTAAATACAAGTATAAACTTAGTTCCTTAGTTATATCAGCTACATTTCAAATGCCCAATAGCTACTATATTGAACCAGGCACATATAGCTTTCCATTGTTATGGAAATTCTCTCAGATAGCACTGTTATCGATTATTAACTGTAGAGTATGAAGAGAGTGCAACACAAGGTCAGGTACATAGTGTGATGGGCTAACCCAGTGCATAACGATTGAAGACTTTGTCTCATAATTTGCATGGGTTTGTAAGCAAGTTTACAACCAGCAATGAAAAATTCTCATGCATAATTATGACTTTAATGCCCTCTTTCCCTCCCTTTCTTCTACTTTTGCCTTCTCTAATGTTCTTTACTTTTTAGTGTTTAATAAATCTTTTAGAGTACCTTACTTATTCTCTCTTGTGTGCATTGTTTGATTAGATATCACAACGTCCACTGAACACACACTAGGTGACAGACGTTGATCGCACTGGGTAATTGAAAGGAAGAATCAGATGCTCTGTGATAATGAATCAGGCAGGAGGAAAACATTTCGAAAGCCCAGTCAGGAGAGGGAATAAGCTCCTTGAATTAGCAAAAACAAGTATTATTAGCATTATTATGTAGATTAAGAGATGAGAGCTTATTCTGAGGGGTTTAATGACTTGCTCCAAATAACACAGGTAGTAAAAAAAAGTGGTATTCTTAGATTGAAATTTGTTTCTTTCAACAAGTTCAGTATGTTTTCTAATCTTAGCACAGTGTAGATATTCATTTATGCCAACTACCTAATTTCTTCTGATTTCCACTGTCAGAGAATCATCAAATAAATTGTACCTTGCATACAAGGTCTGTCCAGAAGGTATCCAGCCATGTAATATGAAAAATAGAGACATTTGTTGAAGAAGATACAAGATGCAAGAAACATTGTACATAGGGAAATGACACCTCAGTCCCCTTCAAAGTAGGCACCCCGAGACCTCACACAGTTCTCCCAATCACCATTAGCTGCCCTATTGTACTTTCCTGAATCTCATCAACAGTCTGAAATCTCTTCCCTTTCAAAGGTGATTTTAGTTTGGGGAAAAGCCAGAAGTTGCAGGGTGTCAAATCTGGGCTGTAGGGAGGATGACTCACCTGGGAGATATGATGATTTGTCAAAACACTCTGCACCAGACGTGATGCATGAGTGGGCACATTGTCATGATGAAGCTGCCAGTCACCAGTTGCCCATAGCTGTGGCCTTCTGAATCATCTGAATAATTTCCACAGAGGAATGTTCAAGCTTCACACAAAATTTGATGCAGATACTTTTATCTACTCACTCATTTTGAATATAATGGCCACACAGTACACACACTCACTCAATGGCGTCTACCACACCCGCTGACTAGTACAGTGAAGTCCTCATTACTCACGCATGTGCATTCCTGTCCAGTCTCCTTGGCTGCCAGGTTACACCGATGTCGCACAAACTGTTCTCATTATATTAACAATGGCTGGACTTTTTCTGGACAGGCCTCATATATCAACTTTCTTTTTAAGCCTGATTTTCAGAATTTTTTTTGAATACAGACAGAATTATATGTGTTTTAACATGGGCTTCCTTTTGTAGCTTTTAGCTAAGTGCTTGTGGAAGGCCTTTGCATTGCATTGTTCTGTGCTTGATGTTACATCAATACTTTGAACTCTTGGGAGTTCACAGAAGTTAAATGAGAATTAAACAAATGTTCATTACATAAAAAATATATATATATAATTCTCATGAGTTGGCAGGTGTATAAAATCACAGCATTTATAGGCAAGAGGGACAACATCAGTAGCATGTAACTTCTAGATTTGGCATTCCCAAGACTTTTTCTTTTTTGTATATTTTATTAAACTTATTGGGGTGACATTGGTTAAAATTATATAGGTTTAAAGTATACAGTTCTATGATACATTACCTGTATCTCCTCCCATCATATATTTAACCACTTTTACCCTTTACTATCCCCCACCCCTCTTCCCCTCTGGTAACCACCATACTGTTATCAGTGGCTATGAGTTTTGTCTTTCTGTGTAACAGTGTGATTCATTTAAGCACACCTAAATCCAGATGTTATTTTTTTTAAAGAGTTTAATCTCTCATTCTATAACATGACATATTTTCATCATGTGGAAGTATTTTTTTTAAGATTGTATTTATTTATTTTTAGACAGAAGGGAAGGGAGGGAGAAGGAGAGGGACAGAAATATCAATGTGTGGTTGCCTATCACGTGGCCCCCACTGGGGACCTGGCCCACAACCCAAGCATGTGCCCTGACTGGGAATCGAACCGGAAACCCTTTGGTTCTCAGCCCGTACTCAGTTCACTGAGCCACACCAGCCAGAGCCCTTGCTTAGAAATTTGACTCCACCTCCCTGCCATTCAACTGGCTTCGTAATGGGCTGTAAGTGGCCATCGCTGTCTCTGAACCACATTATTTGGTAGTGCTCCACCTACACGGCATGCCACTCAGTGTGACGGTTAGTATAATAGGCTTTCCCGCACACACACAAGTTATCCACCATGTGCTTCATTGATTTTTAAAAGGATCCTAGATACAGATTGTCCTTAGCTCTATCAATAGAAACTTCCAGTAATGCTGCCATATTTTCCTATCCTATTCATCAAATTTGTCATGCAAGATTTAATCCTTTGTAATTTTTTTGAAATTTTTTCCCCATTGTTTCATAGAGCACTGCCTTGATTCTTATCTTTTCACTTTGTCTTATGGGACTATTTCCACCAAAAGAAACAAACAAATAAAACAAAACAAGGAAACCAGAAAAAATTCTCTTTAGAATGACTTTTCTACTTTCAGTGATGTGTTCTTTTCTTCCTAACTCATCAGTTCAAAGAAACTTCCCCTTCTTATGTCCAATTCATTTGTTCCCACTCTTTCAAGGTTTTTCTCTAGTACCTTAGAAATCAAAGATTCCCATAACCAACAATATCTTCATGCATTTTAAATATACTCTTTTTGCATAATAAAATCATGTTAATGCATTCAATGATACCCACTGCCCAGTATATTGAAACACATTAACTTTTTCATAGCAGAACGTGCCCTAGCTACGTGGCTTTGGGCAAACTACTATCATTCTGGGCTCCAATGTTCTCATCTGAAAAATGAAGTAAAAATTATATAATAAAAAAGAAATATATATATTCCTAGTACTCTATTTTTCTCAGTTACTTTTCTTTTAAAAGGATCTAATTAGATAAACACAGTAGCTGGTAATTTTTTTTCCTTATAAGTTATTTGACAAAGAATAACTCAAAACATTCTTCTCTAGAATGTGTTATCCCTAGGGGAAGTAGTTTTGGAAAACAAGAACTTTGATCAAAGATAAAATTTGTTGGATTTTTTTTTTTGACGATTTGTTTGACTCTGCTAATAAAACTAAAGCTAGAAATTTTGCCAAATAAATATATTATGAAACTAGCTACAAATTTTTTTTTTTAATTCTTATGTGTTTAGCTAAAGAGTGAATGTTTACCATTAAAATGTATCCCGGTTTATATGTCATAACATTAGAAAATGCCACAATATTCTTAAATAATTCACACTGGGAAATTGGATGCTTACCTAAAATGGCGTTTGTACTTGTTTTAGCTGGAATCATTTGTATTTGCTCTGTGGCTTGGGAGTCTGTCCACTGAGGGAAGGAGCCCAGAGCTGACTTTCCTCTTAGTTAAGCCTCCAATACACAAGCTTCCACTCACAGCTACAGCACATTGTACTTAGCCAACCTGGCGTTTTTCGAAAAGTCTGTACCTTGATCACATTGAGTTTTGTGGCTCTTTGCATTAGAGGGAAATTTTTCATAGGACAGATACATTCTAAATCTGAGTTATTACTTTAAAACTATTTTGGAAACCAAAATAGCCAGACCATCATCGCTTTAAAGACTTTACTTCCAAGTAAAAGTTACCAATGTCTATACAATCAATCTTGCTGTGGTATCAGCTCAAACCCCAGGTGCTCCATAAAAGCTGGCTGGGTATTTGGACTCATATTGCTCTAGGAATACTCAAAGCACACGTCGGCTGTTGTCACGGTGCCCTTTCCCTCGTCAGTGATCTCTTTAATTGGCTCCATTCTTGATAGAGAAAATGACACGGGCGAAGCAAGAGCCTGACCATAGTAATGCTCCCAAAGATATAAATTTAATCAAATTACATTGCACAAAAATTACTTTGGATAGAAAAAAAGACCATGAGAAATAAAGGAACATAGTAACATAAATTATTTGTTTTTATTAATTTAGATTTTATATTCAATTGGTACATAATAACTACTTTTTGATTTGCCATGAAAGACCTTTGCTTCTTTCAAATTCCAGGTTTGACAAAATGCAATTCATAATTACCATCTGTGGTAGTAGAGTACCCTTCGAAACAAAAGGACTGTGTAAGAATTGATCCTGTTTGGAAATACAAGATAGTTTATACTATCATCAGCTTATTATGTGATAGTAATGGTTTCCATTACTTCATAAAGTGACTTTAACTGGGAAGATGGTGAATTTTTGTATCTAAAGATTAAGGTCTGTTAATCTGAAACATGGTAAGGAGAGAGGTAACAAACTGCTTTTCTGATATGTTTAAATAGCAAAATTTTTATGCTGTCCTGTCTGAAATTTAGGAGCGCAGAGTCACTATCTTTCAAGGTTCCTTCTCAGCAGAACTCAGTGGGAACTCAAGGGACAGCGGACACACCAATGCTGCTGCAGCCTGAAGCTGCCCAGGCGGAATGAAGGCCAGAGTTCCGAGCAAACTCTCCTCTGGCTCACGTCTAGTGCCGCTCTGCGCCAAATACTTCTTTTTTTTTTTTTTTTTTTTTTGCCTGTAAAATGAACAAATGGGTTTCTTTATAAGGAAAAGTTGGTTTTTTTTATTGAGAAGGATTGTCAGTCATCTTGTCATGATAATGGCAGATTTCACTGATCTCACATTTCTTGACCCGTGAGCCTGTTTTTAAAGAACTTATTCCCTTTCTATTTTTTAAACTACAAATTACCTAGTATGACTTAGTGATTGAAGAATTTCCTGCCACAGCCACCAACCTTTTAAACATCAACATGTAAACAATAAATGGATGGATAAAATGACATTGACAAATTCTTTTATTTATTAACATTAAAAAATGCAGACATTGTCTTCTATCGCTATAAATATTTGTACCTTCAACATGAAATGAAGTCATGAAGACATGCCCATCTGCTTATTTTTTTAAATCCATAGTGTCAACAGTTTAAAAGTTTTCAATTAAAGAAAAGAAAACACAAGAATGAAGGCATTCTTGTGGGATATAGTCAAATCAAGGAATTCTTTCCAAATCTTGGGAACAAACAATATTTTTGGCTTATTTTCCCTTAAAGTTTAGATCAAGCCTTTCAATTTTATAATTTTACAAACAATCTTTCAACTGATGTGTGTGTGTGCAGTGTTTACGATTGGAAGGAAAGCGCTAAGGGGATTCTACGTTGTTTGATTATTGTGAAAATCTAGCTGATGTGAAATTAGATACAGGCGTTTATCCTCTGGGTTGTGGATTGGCCGCCAGCATGAAAGGAGGGTATTGGCCTGGGGAGGAACCACCCTTATCTGGATATCGTTTACTGGGACTCGGCCAAGAACAAAACACTGGAGAACAGCAAATTGTACTTGGTCGTTCTCTCTCTGCACCCTCGGTCTGTGCGCCGTCCTGCTCTACCCCATCTGGGCCTTCGCAGGCTAATTTCTGACTGCTTTACCCTGGCTCGCTTGGGAGCTGGCTTTTGCTTAGAATTGGCCTGTAGTCTCAGTGAAGTACGACAGGAAGGTGAAATGGCAAGTTGTACATTTCTCCCCCTTGCCCTCCCTTTGTCAGCACCCTGTCCCTGGTAATAGCTGCATTTCTCTTTCCCACCAGAAAAGCACTCTTGCAATTCCAGTTCTCAGTGAACTCCAGTCACACCATTTCTTCTCGTCCTCTTGGTCCTGTGGTGGAGACAACCTCCCACCGGGACAACCTCCGGAAGCCCCACTGTTCCTTGTTGCTCCTTTCACTGTGTTCACACACAGGACTCCAATCAATAAAAATATAACTATATTATTTAAAGGCAGATGCGTGCACAATATGAAAAAGGTAGTTTTGTTCCTTGTCTCACTGGCCATGTAACTAGAAGTAAGTATGAAGTCACTTAGCCAAGTACTCATTATGAAAACTAAAAAGTAATTCATATTTATTACCACATAATATTTTAAAATATACGACATGGAAAAATTAAATAAGAAAGGAGATAGTAAGCAATCTTACTGATTGATTGCAATGTGTGAGCAAATTCCCTATGAAGTAGGCACTGTCATTTCGAACGATAGGAACCCAGCGATTGAAAGGCGAAGTGACTTGTTTAAGGCCACACAGCTATGGAATGCTAGAGGAAGAATCTGAAGTAAGGCAGACTGGCTCCTAAGCCTACACTCCTACCCACTAACTATTACTGCCTCTTAAAAAACAAATAGAAAATGAAGGGAAATAACATTTATTGAGCAACACCGTGTTCCAGGAAGGGCCTTGGGTGCCCCCACGGCAGACAGCCCCTTCCTGCCCTGTCGGCAGCACCTGACACCACCACTCATTCTGTCTCGGGAAACACTTTTTTCCTAAGTTTCTCTGATACCACATACTGTTCCGGTTTCCTCATCTTTCTTGGATACTCTCATTTTCCTTTACTTGTTCTTTCTTATCTATTCAACTTTTAAATGTATGAGTGTTTTTTGAGTTTCCTTATCATTTTTTATTTTTCATGGTTGAGCTCATTTACTAACTGGCTTTAAAATGCCATGCAGATGACTCTAATCAACTTGTTTCTAACTTGCTCCTTCTCCTAAATGTAGTAAAACCTGCATGTTCAACTGCCTCTTGGATATCTTCCTTTGGGTGTCTAGTAAGAATCTCAGACTTGACATGGACAACTGAGAATGTTTGATTCATTTTTTCTTTAACCTGTTTCTCTCTGTGACATCTCCATTTCATTAGACAGCACTATTATCTATTCCAATTTATTAAGATAAAAATTGAAGAATTATTCTAGAATATTCAGGCCTTTCTTCCCCTTCGGTTAGCTTCTCATGGAAAGACCCAAGTCTCTCCCTGTTGATGACCATCCACTTTTACGCCTGCCATTGTGCTAGTTTCCTAGCTGATCTTGCTGTTTCCAGACTTCCTCTCTCCTTCGAGGATTTCTTCCAGCGGCAGCCAAAACAATTTAGGTATATTGTTACATACCACTACTTAAAACTCCTCAGTTGCTTTCCAAACAAAATGCAATCTGATCTTTTCTTTGCATAGGATCAAAACCTTACCTAAACTGGTCTCTGTTGAATGAGTGAATCCTATTGACTATTCTACCTCTTTGAAAAGATGGTGCATTCATTTCCTAATTGCTACCAATCACATACACACTCACTTTTTCCTTTTCAAAGAATATAAACTTCTGGCCAGGATTAGATTATTATAAACTCTGTGTTTGTAGATGAAAGATAAAGACAGCAGTTTTATTCAAAAGCTAATGACCATTTCTCTTTGGCTTGACTCAAAACAATTACTAAAGAGCTCTTAAATGGAAAATGCAAGGTAGGAGGTCATTTACTATAAATGTTTAAAGAAAATTTGCTGAAGAAATGAACTTTTTAATGATATCTTCTTAATGTGGCCTCATTATACATAGTTTCTAAGCAGTTCAGAAATTTGTAATTTAAAAAATCCGTACCAAAAAAAAAAAAAATCCGTACAAAAAAAAAAAAAAGGAATAGTTTACACATGTGGTTGTTATCAACACTCTCCTTGTAAGGGAAAATAATTTAATATGAAGTGGTTTTGATTCACACTGGAAGGAAAGAACACAAAAATATTGTGTTAATACTTAACGCAACAATTGACAGACAACATAATACCCAGATTCTGCTAAACGAGACCCCAGATCACTGTGCATAACACGGATTCCGCCTTGTTCATGCTGGGAAAAACACATCGCTATTTTTATTTTGAATAATAGCTCTAAAATTGTCAGAAATTTAGTTTAATACACAACTTGCTGTTTACAATGGTGAGTATATTAATTATTGGTCCAAGTTAATCTTTTGCAGAACTATTTCTTTCTCATGCCCAAAGAAATCGCAAAGGGAATATATTATCCTGTTTATTCCAAAGAAATTCTGAATCAATCTTTATTTTCTTTCTTTCCTTGTAAAACTACAGCCAATAAAAAGCACTACCAGTAAGAAGTCAGGAAATTTGTTTCTTAAAACAATTCCAATTAAAAACTATATTCAGTATTACATAGATTTTTATTCAACACACCATGTTGATCCTTTCATTTATGTTCACACAGATTTTTTTTTTTCTATGAAGAAGTTTATTTTGTTTATTCTTGAACTTCATGTCAATGGGACCATATAATATAAACTCTCCTGTGTCTGCTTTATTTTATTCAGTAACATTATGTCTCTGAGATTTGTCCATGTAACTTTTATTGCAGTACAGTATTTTATTGTATAAATATACTACAATTTATTTATTTATTTTCTATTGAAAGACCTTTGACTTATTTCTAGTTTGGGTCTATTATGTAAAAGCTAACTTCAAACAATATTATTTAAATTAGTTTGTTTTTAAAAAATCCAGATCCAGATGCTGTGGGGAAAATGTACAAATATGTAGTCAATGACCATAATTTACGGGAATGATTTTCTTGTATGACTTATCAAGTGATTCTGATAAAAATTTCTGGGAAGTGTTTCAAAACGTCTTGAGCAATAGAAACATTATTGTATGATATCACCTATGATAACTATTATAAAAGAGATCAGCTAGTCTTGTATGCATATTTTGCTAAAATTATTATATCTTTAATTATTTGTAATGCTTGGTCATTTTTTTCTTTTGTCATTAACATGATAGTAATTGTACCTCTACTCTACGTTCTTGGACTTCTCAAAGGTTTCTTGAATGATATACATCATAGTCAGTAATGATTTATGTAGTTACTTACTTTTGGATAATTTTCCCTCCCTCCCTCAGATAAACTCTGAAACAGATTTGAGAACATTGGGTAAAGGCAAAATTGGATCTGTGCCAAGTCCAATTAGGTATTTAAAAATTATAGTTCTTTGCCTATCACATAAGATTGATCTTCTTTTCAGGGAGTTTACATAGCTGAAAATACCCTCAAAATGAACACCCTCTCATCTTGTTTCCCTGTGTAAACATTACTTAGTCTTACCAACATATCTTGAAGAAATGAGATAGAAACAATTAAACATTACTCTCCTAACTCACATTCATTTATCAGATGCTCAATTAGTCATCTACCAGGACCTGAAGGATAAAGGATATGAGAAAGGCCTGAGTATTTTGTTGGCAGTGATGAAAAGAACACATGTCCTAGGGGAATGGTGAGGTCAGACACCGGGAAGACCGGCAGAGTCAAGGCGAAGAATGAGTAGAGTTGATCCTGTGCCTGATAAAGACTCTCTCCCTGACCAAACCTTAGTGGTTCCTACAGGCCCATTCCCTCTACCAGACCCCAACTGCAGGCCTGCGCAGGCCTCCATACTTCAGTGTTAGCCGGAATCCTGCTAGGTCAGTTTAGCAAGGACCCCCAATGCCCAAAATCTGATCACTATTCACATCTGATCAAATTCCTCATCCTCTTACCTCGCTTTCCCAGGTGATATCTGATTTACCCTGCCTGCTTTCCACAAGAATACTTTTAGGTCTGTTTATTAAGACTCTCCCCACCCATAATGTCTCCTCTTAATATTTTTCCTACCACCAGTCTCCTCAACCTGCTTCTTGGGTATAAATCCTTAGTTGACCTTGCTGTGCTTGGGACTGAGCCCAGTTCTACATGGAGGTCTCTTTACCTGTATCGCAATACTTCCTGAGAAAAAATCTGTTTTTACCATTTTCACTACTGTCTGGCTCTTATTTTCTTTAACAGTGTCAACTATCTTTTGAAAAAAGGCAGGGCCATATACTGTTAATAAATGAGTAAGGGTGAGAAGGTGGTAGAAGAGCCCAAAGAGAGGAAGGTCTATGGCGAGTCATCAGGACCAGGCTTGAACACGAAACCACTGCAGTGTGTCTGTGCCCTAGATGAGTGGAAACTTCCCAGCTTCCTCCAAATGAATAGGGCTCTTATTTTTATATTTCCAGACTCTTTTCCCTCATTCTTTTCTCTGTATCATGCTTTCCAACCAGTTGGTCATTGGTCTTTACTATTTTACCTGCCACTTTATTTTACCATGTTGTTCATTTTTGTTGTTCTTTCCAGCTTTTAAAAGTATTTTTTATTCTTGTGATGCAACCCCTTCCCATCAGTCTTTAATACAGTTACTTGGAATTTGTCAAAACTTGAACTGATGTCATCTTTTTCCTTCTTAATAATGAGTCATAAAAAATCAACTTTGGATTTCAATTGGTAAAGGCACCCTTTGTATATGATTTTTTCCTTTATAATTTTTCTTTTCTTTTACTGCATTTCTCTCTTGATTCAGGATCCATTCTTTCTAGATGCCTGGATTGACTTTTTTTGGTCAGTTCAGTTCACAACACAGCAGACATCATCTCATTTTCCATAGACTCTCTCCCTAATTGCTTCTCTGGATAACCTCCCCCTTTTCTTCTTTCCTTCCAAGTGGATTCAAATGGACGTCCCTGCTCTGTCCACTCTCCTGAGCAAGGGTTACATTCTCCAAAGAGATGGCATGAGACATCCATAATGACTCTGTTTTCCTTTGCCTTTTTGTCTTGCCACCACCTGAAAAACATCTTAATTTTCTTTTTTTCTTCTAACCCACTTCATCCTTATTGGCCTTTGGGTCTCTCCTTTACTGTGCAGATGTTACCACTCAATTTTTTTAAGTTCCTCTTTTATTCTGAGTCTTTGAAGCTGACCCAGCTGCATCTGTCTCCATTCATTTTGATTTATTATTGAAATGTTTGACCAAATTTGTTCTTCTTCACACAAAATTTGCGCACCACCTGCTCTCCCTTGCTGTTTTGTGTTGTTTATCAAGTTGCCACTGTATTGTATACACTCAAACTTTTCTCAGCCACAGATTACCTCAGTTTTTTTTTCAATCTGTTTTTAGTTATTCTTTACCCTGTCATATAACTACCTCAAATTCATATTCCTCTCTCTAAATTTCAAATCAGTCTCTTGTTGTAATGTCTAGTACCTCAGAATGACTCGACTGTATCACTGTGCCACTGATCTTACCATCTCTCCAATCAGTATGGAAACCATCTAGCCTTCTACCTTGACCCTCCAAGTGTGGCACCATGACTAGAATTATCAAAAATGCCTTGGAGCTTGTTAGAAATGCAAATGTTCAAGGTGAACCACAGATCTTCTTAATTATAATCTTCATTTTAACAAATCTCTAGGTAATAAACATTTAAATTGGAAGTGTAAGAAGCACCAATGTGCTACAATATTCATGAACTCGAGGGTGTGTAAGAATCATCTGAGAAAGCTCAAGTATTTTTAATGTGTTTTTTTATAAAGCATTTTTTAAGATTTTATTTATTTTTAGAGAGAGGGGAAGGGAGGGAGAAAGAGAGGGAGAAAAACAGCAATGTATGGTTGCCTCTCACATGGCCCTCACTGGGGATCTGGCCTGCAACCCAGGCATGTGCCCTGACTGGGAATCAAACCGGGACCGTCTGGTTCCCAGCCCGCGCTCAATCCACTGAGCTACACCAGCCAGGGCTCAAGTATTTTATGATTTGTGCCCAAATAATATTGTCTCAAAACCTCCTAGTTTATTTCAGAGTTCATGCATAGTTATTGTAGTTACTCTTTTTCCTTATTCAGATTTACCAATCACTCTCCTTCCCACCATCCATCATGGTCACATAGATGAACATCTTTCTGTGCCCACGGGCAAGGTAAGACCATTATTTTATTTTTTATTTTACTAAAATAAAACTGAAAAGAGAAACATCATTTTCTTAGGTTACCCAGCTAATCACAAGTAGAATGAAAACATGTCCTCAAAATCCTTAACCTCTGGTTTAAAATTTGTATTTATTCAACAAACTACCATACTGTCATTTGTTGGATAAGTACGCAATGCTATAAACATTATTTTTTTTCCATTTCTCTCAAAATTTTTTTAATATTTCTCTCAATATTAATACTAGTATTAATTAATTAATCTAGTATTTTTGCAAATCCATTATACGTATTATGGATTATTGTATTAATCCATGTTATTGTCAAAGACACATCTAGAAATATAATCATATCAAAAACATTCTATCAAGTATACCTTGAGAGAAAGTTATCAAAAGATATTGAAGCTTTAGAAATTATATTCAAGAGAAGGTGCAGCATTTATTTAAAAATACACAGATGTTTATTGCAAAAATTCACAAGAAAAAACATATTAAACTTACATGTCTTTTGGAGAAGATTACTGGAACTAATTAGTGTCTCCTCATCCAATTTATCTTGATACTGTTCCCGTAATCCACCCACTAACTTGTTCCCTTTTTCTTGGAATCAATGCAAGTGTTATCATTTCTTCTCTTATTCATCAGTTGTAAACCTCTCACAGTCACGTTCAGGGCCGTGGTTTGAGGGGAAGTGGAAGCACACTGAGGGATGGTAAAGGCTTGTGAACATTCATGAAAATTAAGAACTACTTATTTTCACATCTTAGGTGGAGTGATAGTCTAATTTGAAAATCTCAACAACTGTTCCATAAATAATTAAATGATTTATTATGTGACAGTGTGTAAAATAATCTATTAGTAATTTTGGCATATATTTGGAAGATAAACTCCTGGAGCTGAAATCAGACTCTGCTACTGATACATAATTTAAAATTGAGTTAAAATATCTCACTAGAATTTTCTCATTTTCTATTGCTCTTAAAACTTTAATTATTGACACAATATGCCTCACAATGTAGAAATGCATGTTTTGGATGAAATGTAAATCAAGGAGGCAGGATGTGGAAGAATATAAAATTTGGGAGCATATGAAGGACTGATTTTGAACCTTGTATCTGCCACTCATGATGTGAACTACTCCTCCTGATTGGCTTGAGACTTTTCTTATTTTAAAAAAGTCCTGCATCCGCGGAACCCTCTTTATCTTGGGTAAATCAGGACAATTGTTCAGTTTAATAAGTGACTTAGGTTTTCTAAGTATCAGATTCCTTACCTGAAATATATATGTAAGTGTCAGATCTCAAACGTGAAATGCATACATGTGAGGTGCAATTTAAATCATTTTTTCTTTCTACATATATTGATATACTCTACCATAGTACCTATAAAAGCGCATTCTTTTCTTTAAAGATTTTATTTATTTATTTTTAGAGAGAGGGAAATAGAGAGAGAAAGAGGGAGAGAAACATCGATCGGCTGTCTCTTGCATATGCCCCGACCGGGATAGAACCACAACCCAGGCATGTGCCCCAACCAGGAATTGAACCGGCGACCTTTTGCTTTGTGGGACAACATCCAACCAACTGAGCCACACCAGTCAGGGATAAGACTATATTCCTCTTTTTTTTTATTGTTGTTCAATTACAGCTGTCCCAATTCCCCCCCATTTGTCTCCCCTGCCAGATCCACACCCCACTCCCATAGTCAAGCCGCGCCTCATTGTCCATTGTTGATTAGGTTCCACTTACAGTTGAGCTCATATGGTATTTGTCTTTCGCCACCTGGCTTATTTCACTTAGCATAATGCTCTCCACCTCCAAAAAGTATATTCTTTAGCAAGCTTTATACATGATCGTAATAGATAAATTATAGCCATAATAGAGGAGTGAAAATAAGGTAAACTGAAATGCAGAATCTGCACTTTAAACACAAATTCACTAACACAGGGAGTTTCTCTAAGAACTCCTGGATTAAACTCAACTTTTGAGTAGGAAACCAAATGCAACCTTGAATTAGTAATGATGAAAGGAGACAAGCGTTTAAGACATTTTTTAGTCTGGAAACCAAATTTTAACTTTTAATAGCAGAATATTTTGGCAATACTATTTAGGCCACAATTGAAATGAGGGAAATTGATGCCAGTTTCCACTGAATCTCAACAGAGGTTTCGGGGAGAATATTCTTAAAACAAAATAACAGAGGCATTGCTCTGATTCATTTCCTGATCTTACTTAGTCAAGTACTAACAAGAGGTATTGTGAAAGGTTGAGACTCTTGATTCCTGCATGAGGATGCCATTTATTCTGTCATTCTCGCAGTTACAAATAAGCACACACTGGACTCCTTTTCCATGTCAGTAACTGACCCCATCCTCGTGGTATAGGATAATTATAAGGCCATCATCTCTAACTTTGAGGAACTCATGACTTAAGGAGGGAGTCAGTTAAGTAGTTGAGTGATTAAAATACAATGTGATACATGCTAAAATAGAACTCTGAACAGCACTATGAAGACAAAAATGAAGAACAGTTCTTTGCCTAAAGGAGTTAGGAAAGCTTCAGAGCTTGTGATGCTTGGGTAGACTCTGAAAGGGTGAGTTAGCGCCCACCACGCAGAACAAGCATTCCCAGAAAGGAAACAGTGTGTCCAAATGCAAGAAGGCATGACAAAGCCTGCCATCTCTGGGAGAGAGCAAAGCTGGCAGAATACTGGTATAAAGATCAGAAAGACAGACAGACCTGAATCCGGGGGGATTCCATCACATGTCGAGGCCTTTAACCTTTTCCTGGAGGTATTGGGGAAAGATCAAAGTTCTTTAAGGAGGTAATTGAAAAACCTGGGTTCTTGTTTTTGAAACAATGACATTCGCAGAAGTGTGATAGAAGGATTATGTGGGGAGAGGCTAGAGGTAAAAACTCAGAACGAAGGCTAATTGTATTAATCAGAAGAGACACGAAAATAACCAAAGCAACCTGTGGTTGCTGAGAAGGGGCAGCAGAGGGGTGGACATTTTCTACAGAGCTCTTTCAAACACTGAGTGTTGAGGAGGGAGCAGTATGAGGCAGATTTGTTTGGAAAACCGGTTGAATTGAGCTTTTTCGCTGGAATCTTACTAGTGTAAACTCGTGCAGCATCTGGAGAGCCATAAAAAAGAGTCTGCACTTGACCTTGAGGATATGTGGGCTATTGTCACTTTGAAAGCCTGGAATTTAAAACAAGAATAATGTTTTCAGAAAGAGAAAAATTATTGATCTTAGAGTCTGTGTTCTACTTAAATTGCCAGAGGGAAGAATGGACTCAGTAAGAATTGGATTTAGGTTGTCAAGGTGAGCCCAGGGCACAGAAATCTTATGGTGACCAGGGCACACTGAAGCAGAATGTGCATTTGGAAGTTCAAACAGGTTGCTTTTTACCGAGGGGCTGGGGCGCTCTTTCACAAAGCATCTAAGCTTTCCAGGACCCCAAACAACATCCAACATTTATCTTGGTTTAAATCTAGAGTCTTTGCCATTCAATAAAAGGAGTGTCTCTTAGAGAAGCAAGCCAGCAAATAGTACCATGGAAACTGGAATACATCAAGAGAAAAGTGTGCCTTTGGGTGCTGGCAAAGCATAAAGAACCTAGATGAAATCTTTAAGTAAACAAAGTAGAGGCATGAACTATAGCAAATTAATAGATTAAAGTGTTGTAAGTGGAAGGGATTTACCAGAATTCCCTTTTGAACTTGACTGCAGAGGCATCTCCCCCTCTGTAAGTGCTTGCAGGATGTGAAGAACCCTTACAATGAAGGGAAAGCTGCCAGAGCTAGACCAGTTTCCAGGGAAGGCAATGACGGAGGACAAGAAACAACTGGAACTGGGAGCTCTGAATGTCCGGGGCCAATAGAATGAGGTTAAACAGAAAAGAATGAAAAGTACCATACATTTGATCTGTGAAAGAAACAGATATCAATGCCTATTCTTAGCTTTTCAACTGTATCAATACTTGCACATTGTAACAAATGAAACAAGTAAAGAGGAATATCAACAAGATGCCTCCAGCTGACTCCCAGTCTCCTTCACTTCCAGACTTCTGAGAGTAACAGGTTAACAACGTCTTTCACAAATCGTTATGTAATAAAACGGTTTTTGTGACAATCTTTTCACAGAACCAAAATATGACCATAGGTTTCTGCAAGGTTTTTTTTTTTTTTTATTTTGCAAATTTTGATTATGGATCTCCCTTCAAGATGAGTAGACAGAGATTTATTTTATCAATAATGGATGCTCAGATTGTTCCCAATCTTGCCATTATAAACAGTGATGCAAAGAAAAAAAAACACTAATATTATGGTATCATTATTTCTGTAGAGCCAGATGGCACTTAAGATTTTAATTATGATATATATTTCCAGGATGTTTTCCAGGAAAGTTTCAGTTTACTCTCTCAATAGTTATGCAGCTAAGAAAGTTTCAATTTTCTCACATTATTAGACCTGAATGTTACAGGTATTTTATAAAATTTTGTAAATATGATTAGTATAGTACATTATGTTATTATTGTTTTAACTTTCATTTTCCTGAGTTTTTCTTCAAAGTGTGGTAAACAGCTTTGAAATAACTTTTTCAACCTTCATATTGTCTTTTCTGCAAATTGCCTGTCCATTATTTTGCCATTTTTATTGACTGTTTTCCTTTTTATTTACTCTTTATCAGTTTGTAGGATACCTTTATATATTCTGGAACCCAAGTCATATCCTGATTTATTCAGGTTCTGTTTTATAGTATATTTCATATAGGCATCTTAACTGTGTTAGTAATTTTGTTACTAGGCATTTGCAATTTTGCTGTAATTTGGATGTTTTTTAATAAGAAGTGGAGTGTATCTGAAGAAAAGTGCAAGAAAATGTAAATATACACTTCAGTGAATTAGCCCCAAGCACACATGTAAGTAAACACTTTTAGATAAATAAAATAAACTGGCCCTGACTCTTGTGGCTCAGTGGATTGGGCGCAGTCCTGTGAACGGTCACCAGCTTGATTCCCACCAGTGGGACACAAGCCTGGGCTGCGGGCCGGGTCCCCAGCTGGGGCATACAAGAGCCAACCCACCTGTGTGTCTCTCGTACTAGTACCCAAAGTGTCCCCTGTCATGCTACTACCAAATTGCAATCCCTCCCTTCTTTTAAAAGGTCACCTCTTTCTTAATTTTGAAATATACAGTATGTGTGTGTGTGTGTATTTTTTATTGAATGATAGACAAAAGCAATAAGACAGTGCCTATTCTTGTATTTCTGACTCTTTGATGGCAACAATATGCACTGTCCTGCGCCACATCACAACCTGTCAGTCAACAATGGACCATGTATCTACATGGCCGCAAACCATTATAACTGAGCTGAAAACTTCCTATCGCCTGCTGATGCTGTAGCTGCCACAACATAGGGAAAGGGGTTACTCACATATCTGCGGTGATGCTGGTGCAAACAAGCCTACTGCGCTGCCAGTCATATGAAAGTATTGTGCACACAATTATAGATAGTGCATATTAATTGATAATGATAACAATAACAAATGACTAAGTTACTGGTTTATGTACTTACAATACTATACTTGTTATTTTAGAGTGTACTCTTTCTACTTATAAGTTTGCTGTAGAACAGAATGCTATGTTTTGAAGGCAGCAGCCTTTATATCTTGCTTTTACTACATCTCTTGATTGTATCACTTCTCTTGATTAACTTAATCCTGTGGTGTTTTTCACAATTGCATGCTATATAAGCTTGTAGCCTAGCAATAATAATCTACAACGTATGGCCCAGGTGAGTAATAAGTTGTACCATCTAGGTTTGAGTAAGGCACTCCATGACCATGCAGTGACAAAATCTCCTGGTGGTAACATTTCTCAGAACTGTCCCCCATTGACGAACAGCACATGACTGTCTTTGAGATTCATATTACATATATCTAGTTCTTTCATTTTCACTGTTTTATTTATCCATTTAATTGTAATGGATATAAAATTATTTTTAATTTGGGACTATCGTGTATATCATTATTGTGGTACTGATTTGCATTTACTTATTTTTTATTTTATTTTTTTTAGAGAGAGCAAGGACAGATGGAAGGGAGAGAGAGAGAGATCAGTTTGTTGTTCCATTTGTTTATACATTCATTGCTTGATTCTTGCATGTGCCCTGGCCAGGAATTGAATCTGCAACCTTGGTGTATCAGGATGACACTAGCCAATGAGCTACCTGGCCAGTGTTGATTTGCATTTACTTATGATAGCGAATTGAGGATCCACAGGCATCATCTAAGAATGAGGTTGAGGACAAGCTTTGGAGTTTGGAAAAGATCAGAAAGTATATGGACTAAGGGAGTATGATGTAACTGTTTCTATCATTAAGGACCCACTTAAGATTTGTGACAAAGGACGTTTCTGTATTTTCTTATAGCATATTTAATTATGTGGATCTAGATGCTGAGTAGGTGGAAGGGGAATTTAACCAGGTGAGATGAAGGAACTGAAAACATGTGTCAAGTAATGGTTATAATATAATATAAAATCTAAACTGAAAAAAGGAAATATGGATATAACAGGTGCAGAGAAAAATTCACAGGACCGAGAGCTGGAAGATTGCCAGAAATGGGATTGTCGGGAACGGGAGCTCAAAAGTGGGCTAATTTAAATCAAGATAGAGTGGCATTTATTGATAATGGCAAACTCCAATGTATGACCATGAGAGTGGTTGATGAGATAGGGTGAAGGACAAGGACATCGGGGAAGTGGACGTCCAGGAACAGAGAGACCAGAAAATTGAAAGATTGTTTATGTGGCTCTTGAAATCATCCTGAATGATCACATAAGCACTGTTGGAAAAAAAGAGCTAGGAAACTCTACACACTAACTAGTTATCATATTCCTTCACAGATTTGTAGGCAGAAACAGAAGTAATGCTAAGTTTTTATAACTAGTCTGAATATAAAATACAGAGCCCTGGCTTTGTTCCAATGAAGGAAATCACTGTTGCAAATATTGTTTTGCATATAATTTCATTTTTTAGAAGAGGGGCCATGAGCAGACATAAAAGCAATAATTTAGCAATCCCTGAAGGAAGAGATGTAAAAAATGCTAATAAAGAACATCCACCTGGATAGGACAAGAAATGATATTAAAAGAGCTTTAAGAGTTTCTACCCAATTTACCTAAGTTCTTGGAAGTTTTCTTAGGAGGAATGGTGATGTTCAGAAACCACATGATTCCTGAAATTCTAGAGACTTCTGGTCCGCATATGTGACTTCGGGAGACATAAATAATTCATGTTTTAGAAAACCCCAAAGACCTAAAGATGACTCTTTAATAAAGTCATAAAGCAAGCAGGAAATAGACCTATGTCTCATTTTCCCAAACACGCTGAGGATTCAGTGAATAATAAGGGAGGTAACAACATGATTTTAGGAGGGCTTGTGTTTTAGCTCTTTTCTCTTCCCAGGCTTCCATGAGTATGTGGGGAGCAGGCATTTGCCTCACTTTCCCTTATGTGAAGCATGCCAGTGCATCTGTATAATTCTTCCTTCTTAGAGGCAGAGAATGTTTCGTGTTGGACTTTGCATCCTCCACATTCTGGAAATATGCTAGATATTTAAATGTTACACTTTCAAATTTTATATTTTCACTATATGTACCACTACCATGAAATGTTTCAGAGGGTAAAAAGAAAGAAATGTATGCATTTAAGGGAAATTAAGTAAAAAAATATTCAAAGAGATCTAAGTAAAAATAAACAAAAATGAATACAGACATGTTTATTGATAGCATTTGTACCTCATTGTCATTTCATTTTCTTCTTAGTGTTGTTGGGTTGTAGCCATGTGGGAAAATTTCAGTGGGCAGTTAACATTTCTGAGTGTATGAGAAATGAATGCCCTGACATGGCCCTTCCACAAAGGAAATGGGAACCATTGACAGGACACACATGGAACCCCAGCTTTCTCATCTCTAGGGCCACCATCACCTTCGAAGGAATGATAGCCTGTCAACCAAGAAGCACATTGGTAAAAACATTGAGCTTTTACTGAGGTCTGTCTCAAACTTACCATAGAAGGGGAGAGGGAGGGTATATTTTCAACACTTAGAAAAACTTCTAAAATATGTCCTTTCACATTCTCTTATTTTAAAGTATCTCCCACAAGGAGACTCTCCCAAATACCTCTCTATCTTTCTCCCAAACTCTCCCTTCACCTTTGCTTAAGTTAATCTTATTTTTTCCTCCATCGCCTTTATTCTACCCTCTGACCTATTGCAATCTTTTTTACATTACAGTGTCCAGAAATCTCTTGAAAAGACAGAATATTATTTCGCTGAAGTTGGGGGGAAATTGAGCTGTGAAAACTCAAGCTTTAATATTTTACTCTTGACCAAATACATTCTAGTGGGAGCTGAGCAGAAGTGGATGAGAAAGATAAAAAAATAAATTTGTTACTTGATCTTCAAGATTCTCAGCTAAAGAACTAATAAGGCGTATTTACAGTAAGTCTCTAAAATCAAATAATTTTGCTGGAATTTTGTGTTAGTTTAAATTGGAATAAAAATAAAAACTCCTCATGGCTCTCATTCCATATATGGATTAAGTCCTTATCCAGGTTTTGTTTTGCTCCTGCTTCCTAAAATCCATGGATATCAGAGATTTTCTCACTGAGTCCTCAAAGAGTTTGGGAAGGGTACTCAAGGAGAGGCTTCCAACACTGATCTGTGCAGAAAGTTGAGGAGAAGAGGTAACTACACTTTTTCAGAAGGTCCTTAAAGTAAAACAGACCACACATTCTCTAAGTAGCAAGAGCAGAGCAAGGCAAGCAGGCAGCCTTCTGTTTACCTCAGGACTAGGAAGGAGACCAGCTGGCTCTCCCTCAAAGATAACAAATGCTATTTATTGCGGTGTGAAAGAACCTTGCCAGATTAAGTATATTTGCAAAAATAAAATAAAATAAAATAAAATAAAATAAAGTTCTCATTCGTGTGTTTTAAACCCTTGAAGAAAACAGGTTTGTTATATGATGCTTTGAATATCAAGTTAAGTCTGCACTGTCCCTTCCCTTACCTTAACACAACACGAAAATACTGGCGCGTGGCCTACCCAGGCTGTCAAGGTCGTTGTGAGGACCACATAAGATGATTCTTGTGAGCGCATTAGAAGAAACAAGCTCTAGGTTTCCATTTATATTATACAAATATAAAGTATTGGTCTGTACCTCCTGAGTATCATCATCATTCTTCTGAAGTCAATTTATAAACTTGGTTTTCTTGAAATAAAATTAATAGGAGAAGGGCTTGACTACTGGACCCCCATGACACACATGGAGCAATTTAGAAAATAATTGAATATTAAACAATCATTTAAAAATTACTTAGATGTAACATCAGCTTTGAAGCCTCTGGGCTGTAGTGTACATTTAATATGTATTATGTTTTCTTTGATACTATGTTTGGGATAAAAGAGACAAACATTTATGGGAAAAAAAGTGAGCTGTACATGATACCAAAAGAAAAGAATAATGAAAACAATGCATTCCATAGCAGACTGTCTTAATAATGTAAATAAAAACAAAATGCATGCTGAAAGATCACCAAAATAAATACTAAATCTAGACTTGAAAACAACCTTTTCTCTTGAATTAGAACCAAAGAAAACCATTTTAAGGATTTTATTTATTTATTTTTAGACAGAGGGGAGGGAGGGAGAAAGAGAGGGAGAGAAACATCAATGTGTGGTTGCCTATCACATGCCCCCTACTGGGGACCTGGCCCACAACCCAGTCATGTGCCAGACAGGGAACCGAACTCGTAACTGTTTGGTTCACAGCGGTGCTCAATCCACTGAGCCACACCAGTCAGGGATGAATTTTAATGTAAATAAAATGCTCATGGAATGTACAAAAACTTTGTTTCCAGGTAGGAAATTTACTTGGTAAGCCAGTAAGGGTTGGTATTGGTCCATATCACCAATAACTACTCTATGCCAGGCTTTGTCAGTTAGAAGACCTCAGTAATGCTCTGTATGTTTGTTTTTTCCTGGGGTATAAGCTAATATCGGGATTTAGACTGGGAAAATTCTTTATTGAGCTTTGGAAATGTTTAGCATTCCTGTTCTCGGGGGGGTGGGGGCTGGCGGGAACAGTCAGGAGGCTTTCCTAGTCATTATGACAAACAAAATTGTCAAACTCACCTTCCAGACCTCCCCTGGCTGGTGGTAAATTCCACTCCACCTTTCCCAGAGCTATTTTATTTTACACAACAGGAATTGGAGTCCCAAAGAAGTTAATTGATTCTCCAAGAGCCACACAATTTTCCATTTTGGGAAAGGAGGCTTTCCGTCTTGGTATTTTCCGCCTCCTGCTGCCCCCTTTCCAAGTCCCCTTCAAGTGCAACTGCAGCAACTCCGGAACACTACACAGCATACAGGGGGCGCCTGTCTACAGTGGCGACAAGGGGGCAGCGGAGCATGTCACCTTGTCTCATTTTCACGTGCATTTCTTGAAGAATTCAGAATTTACACATAAAGACTTGTAATTTTTAAAATAAAAGTAAATTGTACTTTGTATTTTATTTTGCTACTCCTAAAATAATTTAGAGGAGAACGTTTTGCAGCATTCTGTGTAGAAGAAATGACACAAATCCTGTTCTGGAGTTATTAACTTTTCTGTATGATCATCACTTCCACTCCTTTTCCTTTTAAATTATAAGGATTCCGAGTAGGATTTCCCTTCCGTGTGATTTCCCATACCTACTGTTTTCCCCTCTGACCATGCAATGCTGATGAATCATTTCCACGTTTCACATATTGGTGCCCATGTACTGAAAAATAGCGAACTCATAGCAGGATAAATAAGTTAGATCATTGAAAACACAAATGATAGAATATTTATTTTTAATTTCACATTTACAAATGTGGTTTTTCAATAAGGGCAGGAGGCAGGCTACATTAAGTAATTTCCAATACTAACAAGTATAATACTTATTTTGAAAATCAATAGTATCATTTAGTGACATCAGTTTACTAGTTTCTTATACCACATAAGACCTCCCCTCTTACGTGGTGTACAGGCTACACTCTTTGGGTCATTACTTATTTTTTTCACATATTTTCTTTAGACTGAAGCCTTTCTTCCTGTGGAAATGCTGATGGGAAGTTGAAATGAAAAGAAACTCAGTGTACTACCTAGGCCTCTCCTCTGGAACTGGGCCAACTTCCCGCTTCCCTGTGTCCACATTTGCTCAGAGTTAGCCTCTCTTTTAAATTTATTGTTGTCCTGGAAACATATGTTCCTAGTTGACCTTTTGTTTTTCAAGGGAAAAGATAAACATGCCACCCACTTGGGGGCCCCAGTGGAGGCTCTTCCCAGAGTAATGCGCCCTCGCAGCTGCAGAGCCGGCCACGCTCAGGAGAGCAGCCGTCCCCCAGCCCTGCTGGCGGCGGACAATGCACAGCAGCTGTCCAAGAACTGTGGCTTGGTGAACCCTTTCTTATTAGGCCACATCCTGTCTTTCTTTTAGAAGTAAAGGAATGTTTCAGGTCAAATAAAGAACAGTCTTATGCAATATAACCCCTAAGATTACTCTTTTGAAAATAACAGCAGGTAGGTGAAGGATAACAGAATATCTCCTATTGGACATAACGGAAATATACTGTATTTTTCTGTGTGTAATGCTCACTTTTTTGCCCAAATTTTTGAGGGAAAAATAAGGATGCATTTTATACATGGGTGGGACCTGAAATACCTTGGATCTGTTCTTGTGTTTTGTAATTATTTGTTACATAAAATTTCTTGTACCATAATATGTTCAAAAAACAAATTCTAACATTCCTTTATAATACAAAAAAATGAAGTATGTAAGTATAAATAAATGATGTAACTAAAAAAAAAAATTTAAGATTTTTTTCTTGAAAGTTTGGGCCAAAAACGTGAGTGTGCATTATATGTGGGAGCACACTGCGCTCAGCAAAATACGGTACTGCATGTTAAAGATTAGAATACTCAAAGGGAAGACAGTGCTAATGTTTCTAAGTCCTGCGTATTGTGAATGGAGCTAGACTTGGAAGAGGCTTTGGGTATTGAGACGTAGAATCTGGAGCCCACTCACAGCAGTATTGCATCTAGCTTACCCTGAGTATCTGTGTAGCATTCCTAAAAAGTGCCACTTCTGGAGACAGGTCACTAGGGACCTTTGTGTAGTGTAGGAGCTGCACGAGAATATGAGGGAGACCTGCTTGTTTATTTATCTATATACTTGGCATCATGACTTTGATGTTCCAGAATGTTCCAGACTTAACAGAGAACTTTTGATTTCTTCCACAGAGCTGTTTCTTCTCCATGACATTCCCCATTTCTGTAAATGGGGGCAAATACACAGTTGCTTAAGTCTTTGTCTTCCCCTTGTGAATTCTACCCAATTTGTCATATATAAACTGCAGAAAATCCATCGGTCGGTCTCACCTCTACAGTGTTTCTGGAATACACCTTCTCAGTTTGCACTGCCACTCCCAGACTAAGCCGCCACCATCTCTCAGTGGGAAGGCAGCGGTGGTCTCTAGTTACCGTCCCTGCTCCCATCTGTTCTGCTAGTGTACTGCGCACAGTAACCAGGACACTCTTTACAAAGCCATGAGGCTACTTTGTCTTCCTTACTGAAATCACGAAGTGTCTTTCAAATTTTCTTGAGTTAGACGCAACCTTTTTAGTATGGCCTAAAATATTGCACATGTTCTAACCCATGCCTAGCTCTCTACCCTAGTTCATATGATTATCTACCTTACTCTTCGCACTCCTTACGTACTGCTCCCTCAAACATAGCAAACTTTTCCCTGCTTTGTTTTACATACACTGGGTCTGATCCTGGGTCTGATCCTGGGTCTGAATTATTCTTTCCTTAGTGCTTTCACACGACACACAACTGTTCTAGCACAGAAAGGCCTTCCCTGGTATCCTTCTTTAGGATTAAGATAAAATTAAATTAATTAGAGTAACTGAAACACTTTATGAAAGGAAACCCTCTTCTAGATATTTCCTCATTAACAATTATTTCAGTCTAAGGTTATTTTGTTTTCCTGTTTATTGGCTTTATCACCTTATTAGAAGTTGGGGACCTCTACTGTGCCTAAAACATCATTTGGCAACATGAGAGCTTTATATAGGTATACAGGGTCCACCACAAATAATGTCCCTTTTTTATTACAAAATCTTTTATTACAAAACCATATGCATGTAATTCTGTAACATAACAATATCACATTTAAGCACACCATTTGACATTTTAGATGAAGTGTTCAAATTAAAACTATAAATTATTATGCCTATATTATTACCCTACCAACCGCACTCAAGCAGGCCTTAATTCTGCGGGACCCTGTATGCACATATTTTTTTAATGGAAATATCATGCGAAAACTTATTTCTTCTATCTCTGTTTATCATGGATGACACCTTTGTAGATTTTCTTTTTTACTTTTGCATTTTATTCTCCTTCTTCTAGAATGGAGGAGAACAACAGGCTTAATGTAAAGAGAAATAATTAATCAATCTGTGGCATGTTTTTTGAAGCTCCTGGTAGTAATCTAGCACCCTGCATCACCATTCCCCAAGGAATCCAAAGAAAGCACTTTGATTTGTTGCTTTAAATCAGTTCAGAAACATCTTGCCTGGCCTGGTTTAGTATAGAAGAGCAAATAAACATGCTTAAATTCACTACACACTTGAGGGCATATGTGTATAGATTAGTATGCCACATTCTGAAAACTTATTTCTTCCAGAAAATACACAATTATCATCCAAACAGGGCACGCCCTTTCCTGAGTCCAATTAGCTCCTGGGTGGTCTGGCACTAGAATCCTCACAGAGATAGCTCAGTGTATTCTTCATAGTGTCTTGAACTCAAAGACATCAAAGAATCACTTATCTAATTATATCATTACATTGTTAGCATTGAAAAGTATAACTTCAGCTATAATCATCGCTGATTATTATGAAGGCGATAGACACATATTTATGCCTATGTTTTTACTTCTTCTATAACCAGTGACAGCAACCTTTCCATAGTGTGTATATTGGCTTTTTAAAAATGACCTAAATAGCATGACTTTTTTTTTTCATTTTACCTTCAAGGCACTCCTTATCTCAACCAAATTATTGTTATTGTTGTTATTTTTGTACCCAAAAATGTCTCCATTCCCCAAATTATAATGCATATTTTCTCTCTTTCTTTCTTAATTTTGAGGCATCTCCACACATTCTTTATATATGTAGCTTATTTGCTCATGTGCTCCCCTTGCTAAAGAGGCTACATACATAGTGACAAAGCCCATATAGAAATCAAACATTTGACTGTGATTTTTCCATCATGTCTCCTCCTAAAGCAATCTTCTAGAATTCCATTTTTGCATAACCCAGTGATTCAGAAACGGTAATTCCCTATATTCTTAGGAGTCCCGGGGTGAAGTGTGAAGAGTATAGTGAGGTGGAGAGGGGGCCTGAGAGAAAGACTGTGAGATCTCCCATGTGCCCATCCGCCAGAGAAATCCTCTTTATTTGTTTTAAATATTGGACTCCTGAATCTTATTTATTTTGAAGAAACTATTTTCACTTCAAAAATAAGATAAAGATCATCGTTTGACTAATGATTTGGGCAAGTTTGAACAGCAGAGATGAGAACCAGGCTGAGGTAAGTTTAGCATATCTGATAAAGGAATTCAGGTCTACAAGGCACTGAAATATTTACACTTCCCAGAGGCCTTGGAATGTGGCCCTCGGAACCCAGGCCAGTGGGAAAGTCTCCTGCCCTCCCACGTGTGTGCCTGAGAATGCTCCTGTTTGTGAGAATAATTAGGTCATCATCATTAAAGCGGTCTGTTCGCCTCAGGACTTGATTATAGTTGAGTAAAACAGTAGCCTGGATGCGAGTCCTTTACATTTTGTAGTTCCTCTTATTTACTTCTGATTATATTACCCTTTAAGCCTCATATCCTGCAATAGCAATCTCTACCTCCTGACTCCAGGCATTGCCCCATGGGAAATGCTACTCATTCTCCTAGACTTCATTAAAAATCTTTCACTTCTGTGAAGCCTTCTGTGATTCCATTAATCGCAAATGATTGTTAGGTCTCCCACACCACACAGCTTATGCTTCAACTTAGTGCTTGCATCGCCCTGCCTCAGTTGATAGTTGTTTTATGATGCTTGCCCTCTACTCTACCCTTTCACCCAAGCACATAATATAGTTCCGCATATGCAGTAAATGCTCAATAGGGAATTGCACTTTAGGATTTATTGGAAAGGTAGATGATCAGTCATGGTTTTTAATTTTAGACCTCATAAACCAACTGAGACTATTTTAAAAAGAAAAGGAATTTATTAAGGAATATTTAGAACTTGAGCTTAGAGACCACCCATCAGGAAGAATCTCTAAAATGATGTAGAAGAATTGGTCCCATAAATGTTCTAAGCACCCATTGTGGGGCGCAGGCACACTGTTGTACCAGGGAAACCATGGAGGCTGGAACTTGGATAGGCTGGCAGAAGCACAGCCATTGCCTCTTCTGGAACTGGATGCAGCTTCAATTGCTGCCCTGCTCTTGCCAAAATGGATTCCCCACCAGATCTGCTTTTGGCTTTAAATGCCTTTGAATCAAAGAATTAAAAACTGCAGAAGTTGCATCTGGGAAATGAGTTTTCACTTCTTTTGGAGGCAGTGTCTGCCTTCATCAAGACTCACCAGACAGGAAGGCGACCTAGGATAGAAACAGGCTGGGTATAGGAAATGAATGTCATTAGCAGTGTCATTTTTGTTACTTTTTTAAGATTTTATTTGTTTATTTTTAGAAAAAGAGGAAGGGAGGGAGAAAGAAAGGGAGAGAAACATCAATGTGCCAGAGATACATCGATTGATTGCCTCTTGCCCCCCCACCACCCCAACCGGGAACCTGGCCTGCAACCCAGGCATGTGCCCTGACTGGGAACTAACCGGCAACTTTTTGGTTTGCGGGCCAGCGTTCACTCCACTGAGTCACACCAGCCAGAGTAGCAGTGTCATTTTTAATTTTGCATTTCACATTTGCATTCATTTTACATTTCACATTTCATATTTGCATTCATTTGAATATACAAACCCTCACTTTTTCAACTCTAAGAGAAAGTTATTAATTCTTATTTGTCCCTGTATATATTACTTGGTTACTTTCAGTGCTATCAAAGTTTTACCAAGATTCCATTGAGTTCACTCCCAAATCCAATACTTTGTTGTGTAAAATAAAAGTGCCCCATGCTTTAACTCATTTTACATATACTTCTTTAGCCACATCTACAGAATGTCTTCAGTTAGTCCCTGTTTCCATCAAAATTGCTCACTGTCAATTGATAAAACAACACCTGGCCTCTATTCTATATGTGACACCTTGCCTTACAACAATTCTCTTTTCTTTACCTATTCTTCAGCTAAAACTCTTAATTCATCTGTTACTTTTCCTGAAGCCATTGACATATTCTGATATCTTTTAACCAGGATCCAGCTGTTGCTTCACCACTGATTATTGCATTACTGAAAGTTAGGAACAGAGACCTTTATCATTGGTCCACTCTGTGGAAGAATTCCTAATAGTTTTGTGGTGGTATGGCCTCCCAAATAAATCCATGTTATCCCACCATCTGAAGTTTACATAAAGGCATCTTTGTAAGCTTACATGCAATATTGAAATAGACATAATAATTAAAATCCTTAAGTGACCCATTGCTACTCAGCTTCTGTCATTCCTTAGAGTGCATTCATATAACATACACTCCCTTAAAAATCTTGTATGCATTGTGATTTACTCATTTGAACCAACATTTGTTGAGATGAAATATGAATCAGACTCTTCTAGGTGCTGGGAGTAGAAACCAAGTAAGACAAAGTTCCTACCTTCAAGAAGATCATAGATAATAGGAAAAAGATGCTAAAAATTGCATTATTATGTGAAAAGTTCAAGAATATATGCAGGTTTCAGATACAATGGTAAGGGCAGGGAAGGCAGAAAACTGTACTTGAACAACAATAAAATTCAAAAGTATTTAATAAAAATAAATAAAAATAAAATGTTTAAAGGGAAAAACAATACGATGATATTACAGTATGAAGGGATATGGATTTTGGGGGTGAGGGAAAGAAATGGACAGGAACTCCATTTCTTTGAGTGAATGATGTATAGCTGGGTTTGAAAAATGCAAAGGACTTTTCCAAAGTTGAAAAGAGAAAGAAGACCAGTCTCTTTGAGGAAATAGAATAAACAAAAATTCAAGAGCTTGAAGCAGCATTAGGTGTTTGGAAAATGTTAAGTGGTTTACTTAATAAGCTAGATGTGGCTGGACAAGTATATAAGAACCAAACCTTGCAGGTTCTTGTACGCCTGCCAAAGACATTTAACAATAATTAAGCTTTAATCCTGTAGGTGATGGGCTGCTGTTAGGAAATTCTGAACAAGAAAATGACATGACCAGACTTACATTTTACTTTTAGAGATATTCCTCTTGGCAGCATATAAAGGAAGGATAAAGGAGAGTAAATTCAAAGAGGAACAGTTGAGGAGGAAGCTATTGCAGTAGAATATATAAGAAATGATCAAAGCTAAATGACAAATTGAAGGAAGGTAATGAGGAATAGATTTGATTTGATTCCCACATTTCTTGCGTGAGAAACTGTGTGCCCCTAACCAAGATAGGAAGTAAGAGACAAAACTTTAGTGATTAGTGGGAAACTGAACTTTTTCCACTAGTGAACATTTTAGTGCAGGTTTCTCAGTAGGCAACAGGTTCTACCTGTCACTTTGCAGAGAAATCTGAAGTAGAGATACAAGGTTGAGAGTTGCCAGCATATAGATTATGGGAATTCAGTTTTCCTAGGTGAGAAGATGTAGACTGAGATGATCTCTGAAGTCAGTGTGCAAATAAAACTCAGGCAAGGCCTGCATGGCAGCCTTACAAACTCAGAGACCTAAAGTAACCACACAGAATAGTCTGAAATTAAAACATTCTAAACGCAGTTCATGGCGGGTAGTCATGTCCTAGGCCAATGTGTTTCCCTAACAAAGGTCAATCTTTACCTTACCTGGGCCTGTCTGTTGTCTTATTGCATCTAGAATAACATACCTGATAAACAGGTCTCTGCAATAACAAAGTAATTTCCCTTCCCCTACCCCCACCCTTCAAAGCACCTTCAGCACATGAGAGCAGAGACCGCAGATCCTCTCATTGTCACTATTGTTGGGTTAACCGTTGCCTGTTAACTATCTTGTGTCCACGTGTGCACGGGTTAGTTAACATACTTAACACAGTTGACGCAGTTAACAATGTACACATACTTTTGTATGTGTCTATCATTTTACTTTTTTTAAAAAAAATATTTATTTATTTTTAGACAGAAGGGAAGGGAGGGAAAAAGAGAGGGAGAGCAACATCAATGTGTGGTTGCCTCTCAGGTGGCCCCCACTGGGGACCTGGCCTGCAACCCAGGCATGTACCCTGACTGGGAATCGAACCAGCGACACTTTGGTTCGCAGCCTGTGCTTAATCCACTGAGCCACACCAGCCAGGGCTATCATTTTACTTTTTAACCAATCCCAGAAGTTTTCTTTTCTTTGCTTTCTCCCTCCTCCCTAATCTATTACCAATGGATTTCATATAATCCCTTTATACCTCCTCCATTGATTGTGGTGTATAAAAATGGTGCAAAACTGCCATTCTCCAGAATATCGTTTTCTCAGTCCATTGAGATTTTGCTTCCCAGTAATTGTCATCAGTTTGGCTCAAATAAACTCACAAATTCTTTGCAGGTTTGACTGTTTCTTATGTTGACATCAGAAATATAGACATTTAAATAGCAGGCAAAAAAAAAAAAAAGAAAGAAAGAAAGAAAAGAGGGAGGGAAGGCAGGAAGGAAGGAAGGAAGGAAATTCTAGCAAATGAAGGATGTGTAGAAAAAGAACCAAATAAAAATGTCAGAGAAGCCAAGGCTTAGAATTTCTAAAAAGAAAAAAAAAATTGAAAATAAAATGTTACATTGAAGTCAAGTCTTTTTGGATTTTGTCATTAGGTCATTTATTATCTTTGCCAGAAACACTAATAATAAATAAAATTTAATACATACTGTTTCAGTAATAGTGTCTGAATAAAAAAAAGAAAGTGTAGACCAGAAAACAATACAATGCCATGGAGAAATTTCTCAAAGATGGAGAGATTAAATATATATCTATGCTGAAAGAAAAGATTCAGTAAGATAAAAGTTTGAAATAAAAACGGATAAACCAATGCCTAAAGATGAGATGAGAGGTATAGATGAGCGTATTAGCCTTAATAAAGACAGGGTAAACCTCCCTTTTGGAGACTTGAGAGAAAGGAAAACAGATTCTTGTGGATGAAGGTATTATTGTAATGAAAATGGTAAAATACTGAGTCACATGGTCCCAGGTGGTAGATGGTCTCACATTTTTGCGGTAGCAGAAACTATTTACTTAGAGTAGGCCACTCACGGATTGGATGTAGGGGTGGCCCAGATTCAGAATATCTAGTGGAAAAATGTAAAAGGAAGTTTATCCAAGAGGAATAAAGAAAGTTTATTTCCTCTAATTTTTTTGTATATGTCTTATGTCAGGTTTTCATCTCTATACATAAGTATGCAGAAGTCTAATAAAATAACTCTTGTTTGTCATTTTCTTTTTTAATTTTATTCTTTTTTGTTTTTCTCTGTCCTCTTCCGCAAAGTCCCCATTTTTATTTTTTTATGATTTCATATTTTTATTCTCTTCAAAATTCTTAGTGTTTTTTGTATGCATGAATAAACCACTAAGTTAAATGACATATATAGCTTGAGTTATGATTCCATTTCTAGTAGGTTAGTTGTTAGATTTCTGTGATATTGCTTCTCATTTCTTATGTATCTAAAGAGGGAACTGTGACCCTTTACTCAGCTGTTTCCACATTGGACTAAAGATAATATCCAAACATGTCAAAGGCTATTGGATTTGGGGTCTGAGTGGATATTCCTGGAAACCAGAATCATCACGGTGGCACTCCACCAGACAGGTGATATACAGGCTAAGTAGTAAATGGCGGGTTCTGATGAAGTCTCCCTCTCAATAGGACACCTCGGCTCATTTTTCTGGCCATTGAATGTATAATAGAGATGGTCACACTTGGCAGTTGGGGGAACCCACACTGGGTCTCAGGCCTGGAAAATAAGAGGCGTGACCACAGGGCAGGCCACGAGAAAGTAAATGACAGTTCTGTAACTGCTCCCCCTTTCATACCAAGATATTAAATTTTCGAAAAATATTCCATCCTAGGGTGGAATAAGAAGAAAATTGGACCATCCTTGAAGATCTAAAAGTCTAACAGATGCAGTGGTGATGGTTCTCATCATGTTTGCTACTCAGGTCCCTGTGCAAACCAGAGAGATCTCGAAGAATGACTGTGCTCCAGTAAAAGCCCAAGGAAGTAGTTGCGCTGACCAGAGCTGCGGTGTCGGATGCAGTATCCTTGCAAGGCCGTTCTAACGGAGTCTCAGGTGCATGGTATGTGGCCATTTACTTAGCAAATGCATTCCTTTCTATCCAAATAATAAACATCAGAGACTGTATACCTTCAACTGAGACAAATAATGGGCTTTCTTATTTGCCCCAGGAATATGTTAATTCTTCTCATTTGTTAACTCTTCTCACCTCTGTCATGATATGGTCCAAAGAGATATAGACCACATGAGAGAAATACACGCCCCCCCCCCACACGACATTGATCCGTTACATGAATGCCATTTTACAGTTCAACCATAATGAGCAGGAGTTTATTGCAGGGAGTTAGATAAATCTCATGAAGATTCAAGGACATGACACTTCAGGAAACTTTCAAAGGGGTCTGTGCTGAGGAGCATGCTGATGTGACCCCTACAAAGTAAAAGATGAATTCCTGCATTTTGACCAGTTATTACAGAGGAGGAAACACAATGTTTGGGGCAGGGGGAGGTGTTGGATTCTGCAGTCAAGAGATTTTACGTCTAGGTCTACATTTCTGGCTGGTATTCCAGAAGACATGAAGCCTGCCAGCTCTGAGCAGAGCCAAGAGCAGTAAAGTGCTATGCAGAAAATGTAGTCCTGCCCCTTGGGCAGCATGATCTAGTACAGTTGTGTTTGTAGAGTGAATGGTAAGCCAGAGATGCAGTGTGCCATGATGACAAGCCCTGGTGTTCTGGACCACAGCCAAGCCATCAGCAGAGGAGAATCGTACTTTTAGAAAACAGCTTCTGGTAAGTTACTGGGCAGTGAAAGGTACAGAACATTTTAGCATGGGGCACCACACAACCATGTCTCTGAAACTGATCATTATAAGCTGGGTTCTGTCAGTCCTGCCAAGTTCAATGTCAGAAGGGCTCAGAATGATGCCACATAAGAAGTAAATGTACTTGAGTCCCCGCAGCACCCAAGTCAGCTCTCTTCAGAAACCCCAGATCTTCATGTCTCCCACCAGAACGGCCTCAGTGATCTCTCTTCAGCTTTCATTTCACCTGTGGCTGCATGAGGGTCTTATACCTCCTGATAAAAGAAGAAGCAAAAGCCTAAGTTTGGTTTATGGAGGGATTAACATAAAATTTGGGTGTGAACCAAAAATAAGCAGGGTCTGCATTACAGGCAGACTGGCAAGAAAAGGACCGGAAGATCAGAGACAAGGATGTGGGAAGTAGAGGAACGGACATTATGAAATGGATATGAAGCACAAATACTTTCGTTATTGTAAATTAATATCCACCAGAAAGCATTTGCACCGCATAAACAAGATTCGACCAGCCTTGGTATTTAGGTATGCCAGAACCAACACTATGGACACAGGAACAGAGTGGCAGAGATGAAAAATGCGCATTGGTCCAAGGAGCTTCCGTTTATTAAGATTACAGACAACTTTGAATATCCAACCTGCCAGCCACAAGAGACCAACGCTGAGATCTTGGTGTGCACTATTCCTTCTAGCTCCCCGAAGTTCACTCAGTGTGTAACCGCTTAAGCAGGCAATTCAGTCATAGCTCATAGCCCCCTCCCACCACTAGCCAATGCACTCTGCCCTTTAGCCAGACTGAACTCCTTTCTGCACTTTCACCGGGGCCTCTGCTCCTTAGAATTGGGAAGCCCTTCTTGGCCTTTTGCTGGCTACTGATGACAAGTCATCTACTTTGGACTCCTTTCATTCCAGAAGGGCCAGTGTTTGTCTTCTCAGAAATGTATGCATACTCCAGTATGGGTTTGCTTTTTCTCTCCACAGATCCTGAAGCAGCATGACTACTCAGGGCTTATGGAGGAATCTCACACATACTAGTGTCTGAGCAGCTGGCTCACTGCACAGTAAAGTAGATGTAGGAGTCACCATGGATCTGCATAGCGTGAGCTGCATCACAAACCACACCCTGTAGAGGAAATGCCTGATGCAACGTTGAGGCGGATGACTAAAGGCACAGTCTCATCCTTAGAGTAAGTGGAAATTGCATGAATTTTGCTGATTTTTCAGAAGAGTTGCATATAATCCATTAACTCAAGGAACATGAAAGATCCTTATTCCAACCTCATGATTTCCCCTGACTCCTTGATCTCTCTCAAAATACTGCATAGAGTATCAAGACACCATCCCACAGGCATGAGTTTAAAGCCCAGTAAGAAAATACACTTTTAGCTACACAATAAATCCCTTAGTTTTTAAGATTTCTGTAGAAAATAATTCCAGATGACCTTCTGTGGTAAAAAAAAAAAAAAAAAAAAAAAAAAGGAATGAAAGTCAGATTTAGGAAATTAAGTTCTTACGCAAAATCCTCCTTGAATTTCCCGTCAAACAAAATGTTCACGTAGTTTTAGCCAAAGTATAAACTTGAAGAATATATTAACTAAAAACTGCCTTGGAGTTTAAAATCTTTAAACCCTTAAACAGAATATACATAGATCTCTAAACTCACAATTAGTAAATTTTCTTATTTTTTCAGATAATTTAGTAAAGTGAACATCAGGAGCTAGAGGATAGGAATATGATTTTCATCTACTTTGAGTTATGAATAAAATGATTTTAGACCTGGCTTAGAATATAAATGTTTCTTTTCAAATTATTGATTTTTTTCCTCATTGAAATGGTTAGAATACTCAGAGTTTATTTCTCATGCAACATTGAAGAGTTAATCCTGATATTTAAAATACAATTAAAAAGGTATTCTTCTTTCTTTTATACTCATGACCTTTTGAGATCAGGAAGTTAAGCTTGTTATTCAGAATATATTATTAGGGATCCTTTCTAGTTCAAAAAGGAGATAATTAATTTTCTAACCAGAAATAAACAATTTGTTACTTTATTGTTACTGCCTTAAAGCTAGTCATGGCCTTCCTGACCTCTCAAGTAGAGAGCCCTTCATAATTTCAATTTAGAAATCTTTTTCCTCCTCTTACATCTTTCTCAAAAGAAGCATGCAGTAGGGAAAAAAACAAAAACTCAACTGTAACCAGGGAACTTAGATCTTAATTCTCACTTCTCCATTAACAAGGTATGTGCATTTTGAGAAGGTTTCACCTCTCTCTGGCTGAGTCATCTCATTTATAAAGTGGGAGTCCCTGATCTAGACCGGTGCTCCCCAGAGTGTGGTCCTTGGAACCCCAGCAGCCACGCTGCCCTGCAATTTATTGGACATGCTGATTCTTGGGACCCATCCCAGCTTAACTGAATCAAGAATTTCTGGAGATGGGACCAAGGAGTCCATGTTTTAACAAACCCTCCAATGATTCTAATTCTTACTACATGTTCTAAAAATTAAATTTGTTGGTATAATGTCGCTTAATGATGTAATGTAAGCTTCAGGTGAACAATTTTATAATATGCGATCTATATGTCCCACCGTGTGCTCACTCCCTGAAGTCTGGTCTTCGTCTGTCACCATGTATTTGAAGCCCCTTTACCTCTGGTATCCACCATACTGTGTCAAAGAGTTTGTTTCACTGGTTCATTTGTTGCCTTTTTTTTTTTTTAATATCCCAATAAATCACATAGTTCTTGTTCTTTTTAGTCTGATGTATTCCACTTAGCATGATACTCTCAAAATCCATCGATGTTGCCACAAATAGAAATAGTAATTTTTTTTTTTTTCCTGTGGCTGAGTACCACATCTTCTTAATCCAATCATTGGTCAAAGGACATTTAGGTTGTTTCCATGCTTAGTTAATGTGAATAACACTGCAGTGAACATAGGGGTACATATATCTTTACGAATATAAGTGTTTTAAAATGTTCTGGGTAGAAACCGAGAAGAGGAATTGCTGGGTCATATGGTAGCTCTGTTCTTAAATTTTTGAGGAACCACCATGTGCCCTCCATAGAGGCTGCAGCAATTTACATTCTTAACAGCATTGCCCCACACTCACTCAAATACTTGTTCCTTATCTTACTGATGATAGCCATTTTAACATAGTGGATTAGGGTAAAAGTTATTCATGTGTAAGTGTGTTCTGAGTCTAAAAATTCAGTTTAATTTAATTAGGATTAAGTTCCTTCCCCCTCCATTGACATAATTGTATCAATTCTGTACCAGGCATAATTATAACCATGATTTTTGTCAAGCATAAAGAGGAATTTCTAATATAATCATTCAATGTCTGTTTTTCTGTCAATTTCTCATGCTTTGTAGAGGAATTTTGACCTGCCATAGAACACTGAAATAACAGAAAGAAAAATAATCAAATGTGGAATTTCAAATTTTATGGTATTTTTATCTCCAGTTTTGCCTAATTTGGGCTGCAGAAAGTACTTTTAAATAGAAAGGTAACAACCATCTTTAAAAATATTTGGTGGCAGGTTATTATGTAATTTTTGTCATATAAATGGAACACATTTGAATAATTGGTAATTTTTCTCAAAAAATTATTTTGTTTATACATTTATATTTATGTAAAAAGGCTTTTTAAGATGTAGCTTCTATAATAATAAACTTTTTTTTTAAGATTTTTATTTATTTATTCTCAGAGAGAGGAGAAGGGAGGGAGAAAGAACAATGTATGGTTTCCTCTCACATGGCCCTCACTGGGGACCTGGCCTGCAACCCAGGCATGTGCCCCAACTGGGAATCGAACCGGGATCCTCTGGTTCCCAGCCCCGCGCTCAATCCACTGAGCTACACCAGCCGGGCTATAATAATAAACTTTTAAGATCAGTAATAAAATTAATGTAACTTGCTTTTTTCAAGCAATAAAATATTTATGGAAAAATACATGAAATATTTAGAATAATTCTTATCCATCTCATTAATTTAGTCACATATTTCTGTTGTTTTATCAGTGAATGATGATAAACATTACAATGATAATTCTAGACTAAATATCTTAGCAATTAGAGCCATAAAATTCTGGGAAATTGATAACAATGGCCTTGGCTGGTGTAGCTCAGTGGATTGAGCGTGGGCTGGGAACCAAAGGGTTGCCAGTTCAATTCTCAGTCAGGGCACATGCCTGGGTTGCAGGCAAGATCTCTGGTGGGGGCATGTGAGAGGCAACCACACACTGATGTTTCTCTCCCTCTCTTTCTCCTGCCCTTCCCCTCTCTCTAAAAATAAATAAAATCTTTAAAAAAAATTTTGATTTAAAAATTAAAAAAAGAAAACAATGTATAAATTAAATTTTAATAATTCATTTATATTATTAATATAAATTATTTTATATTATTAAGCTTAATTATGTTATATAATGTATATATACAATTACATATTTATATCAAATTGTATTTTAAATGATTTTTCATGTTTATATAATTTATGTAAATATTTTTGTTGTACAGATGACATTAGGATGATCAAGAAAATATTTCCAACTGTTAACATCTATTATATTTGAAAAATTTTAATAGAAGAATTGAAATGGAAGTATGAGTTCAAGGATTAAAAGAAATGATGAACTTAACTGCCAAAGAAAAGCTTGTTCATGTATACTTTAATGGATGATGGTGCGTACATACTGCTTTGCAATTTAAATCTTATTGGGTATATTTAAAAGAGAGCCATTGTTTCTTTTTTAAAAACCAATATTTAGCCCGGCTGGTGTAGCTCAGTGGATTGAGCGCGGGCTGGGAACCAGACGGTCCCGGTTTGATTCCCAGTCAGGGCACATGCCTGGGTTGCAGGTCAGGTCCCCATTGAGGGCCATGTGAGAGGCAACCATACAGTGCTCTTTCTCCCTCCCTTCTCCTCTCTCTAATAAATAAATAAAATCTTTAAAAAAAATCTTTTAAAATAAAAAAACACAATATTTATCATACATTAGAAATGAAATCATTGGGATGGTATATTGTTGATTAAATTTTAGATATTAACAAAATAGGCAAGAGAGTACATGGTTTAAAAAATCATTTTAGAGGATAAATGAGAAAAAAAATCAGAGATCAGTGATTTAACTCAAACAATCTGGATAAAATGTGTCTTCTTGAAGGCACTTGTGCTTCCTTCCATCACAGAATTTACTATGAATTTTTGGAATTTTTCACTTACCTGCTTCTGCCACTAAACAGGAAGCTCTTTGTTATCAAGCACCATGCCTTGGTGAACAGTGTTGAGACAGATCTTGTCGAGGGTTTTTTTTTTTTTTTTTTTTTTGACTGAATTCACAGATACACTGATTTGTTTGGGATACAGATTTCTTAATGTTTTTAATGACTTTGTGTAGCACTATTTATGTTTATATTCTCTCATCTAAATTTTAAGATTCTTATGAAGGGAATCAGCATCACATTATACTAGAAATAATAATATAATAACCATATAACTTAGGCAAGTCATAAATTCTTCATATTACATTTACATCTTATTTGTAAAATCAGGGCTTTTAATTGAATATATTCTTGGGTTCCTTTATGCCTGAAGTCTATTTTATGTTCTTGTATTTCCTGTAGAGTCAAAAGCGACTTAATCATAAGTCATTCATTTCCTATATACTCACAAGTGAGGGTGCACAGGGATGGCAGCCAACTCGCTGCCCTGGCCACAACTACGCTGCCATCGAGAGGAAAGAAACAACTAGGACCAAAACGAACAGTTATCTATGATTATTGAACCATTGCATTTAAAACTAAAAAAGGATTTATACATTAACTAGTTTTTTCTATTTTCAAAATGAGAAAAGTGTCAGAGAGTTTTAAATCACTTGCCCAAGTTGACACAGAGCTTAGTATAAAACTTGATCTTGTTTTCAATCAAGTGCTAGTTCCTTCAATAATGGTTAAGAAATCCAGGTTTTGTAGTCAAGTATATCTGAGTTCAACTCTCAGTTTTGGGGAAGTTATTTAAGTTTACATTTTTTAAATTCCTTTCTTATGTGATAGAATAATAATACCTCAACTCATAGCTTGTCCTGAGGTCATTAAATAATGATTGTAAAATATGAGGCACAGACAACAAAGCTAAATAAGAGACACTGATTATTGTGTCATTACGTATGAAATTGCACCAGATCAAACTGATAATGCCGATTTTACCTTCATATCACAAACATGTAACAGACAAAAACAGATTCTCCAAAATTATGCCCATCTCTAACTTTTGTTGCTCTAAATTTTACAAAATATCTTAAAAATGGGAATAGGACTATAATTTGTTTAAAAAGCATATGTCAATTAATCTATCTACTTACCTATTTATCTATTAATTGTGTATAAATTCCATTTAAGCAAGAGTTATTGGACATTGTGTGCTAGTCTCTGTGGTGGGTACTGGGGAACAACATAGGAAAAATGCATAATCCAGTCACTAATTTCAATAAATTCCAAGTTGACATTTTAAGTAAAAGGTCCTAATAAGTGGATGAACCAATTCCTAACATACCTGGTGCTATGATACTGAAATAAAGAAATTGGCTTTGCAATCTTCCCAAGATCCCTGTAACTTATCCCTTGTCTCTCTTTATATTAAGTTGCCTCACCCTATGGGATATCAATTGAGATGTAGTGAAAACTGTTGTATCAGATTTCCCTTATGTAATGAGAAAACCTAACTGCATGGAACTCATGTTTACTTAACCCATTTACAAGAGGCCTGGGATCATGGCATCTATCTGAAAGGAGTGGAGAAGGGATGAGAGCACCACAAGATTTAACATGAAAGAAAATCCGAATTACGCACTGCCCTGTGCTCAAAGCAGTTCAGAGTTTGTAATCAGAGCTCTTCCACATGTGCTCAAAGAGTCCCAGGGCCATCATGTGAAAAATAAGGAGATGAGGCAATGAGAGAATATCTGGGGATTTGTTTCTTTATAACAAAACTCCTTTTAAGTAATTTATCAAAATCACCAAAGGGCTGAGGACATTTAACGTGGCTTATAAAACCTAATATGTTGTGCACTCTCTTTTAGAAAATTGGAAAATGCTGCAGGATTTTTGGATTAGCCTTTTCTTTGTAATGTCAGATAGTCACTTGCCATAATTAGGAATAAGTAAGGATGAGAAAAAAAATATTCTTGTCATAACACACCAGTGAGATAGAAGTTGGAAGGTACTAATAGAGTTGTACTTGAGGACGTTTAAAAACATGACATGTATACACGCAAATAAGGCGCTGACTATGAGAGCAAGTCCCTGTTTCTGTTTTTTGAACAAATAGCACATTTTGTGTATTTTCAGTCCACAAACATCAGGAACTAATCTCTTACATAAGCCGATTCTATTATCTTCTCCAAAGTTGAGGTCATACACTCAGGATAGTGGTGGACTTCTTATTCCCTACACACCCATTTGTAGCAGTGATTTCCACACGTGTGTAAACGCAGTCCTGAGAATATACACGTTTTGAGCACAGCTCCGTGTGACTCCTGTGTGAGCAAGTGTGGATCATGTCTGTGGGATGGGAATTAATTCGGCAAAGGTGTATCTTAAAAAATTCTGGCTTGCTGATCTCCTTCACCTGGTCCTGTCTGCCACCGGATCTTAA
>PVJI01000649.1:0-51071 GCA_004026765.1 Micronycteris hirsuta
CGGGCAAACTGCCTCTCACTCTGCTCCTCCGCTCGGTTCTGCCCCGCTTACCAACCTGGATGTCTGTCCTCCCCAACTTCCTGGGTGTCGGACTTCCCTTCAGTTCGATTCTGTCCGTTCTGGTTGTTTACTTTTCGCTATTGAGTTCGTTGTTTAAACTCTCTGGTTGTGAGTGGCGGCGCAGTGCGTCCACCTACGCCACCATCTTGGCGGAAGTCCTTCAGATTACCTTCTTTCTTTCCCTTTGTGTTTATGGGATGTGTGCTCCTTATTAATACATGTATCTTTACGTAGATCTTCATACCCATGGAATAGTTCATTGGGTTTTCTTGTCATTGCTGAGTTATTGTAGAGATGTTTTAACGTTAAAATTCCTTTCTTTTACAATAGACTGATACTCCATTCTGAAGTAAATCTTCGCCTTTTTGTCATTTGTTTTAGTACTTAAATATTGTTTACTAGTATTTTGTTTGGAAAATAATAATTTATATAATCAATCCACCTTCCATTCCTAATTGTTCTTAAAATTAAAATGAAACAAATATAATGGCCTTTTTTGTACTTTTAAATGTTTTTCTTTATTTTACAAAATTCTAGTGATATTAGTAGTTTAATGTTTCTTTAAGGTTATTGTATGACCTGCTTTTTCAAAAGTACAACTGAGAGTGTACATTCTTTTTCATTGATGCTATTAATATTTTTGCCATTGGGTTGGCAGATTTGACTAAGATAGGACATTGATTCTGATAGATTAAGAAAAATAATCTATTGGTCATAAAGCCTCTAGTCACTAGTACCTCTGCTTCTGATATCACCTACCCTATCCTACAGAGTTTAAGGTTCTCATGTAAACATACTGTTATCCCTGAACGTGCATTTTGTAAATTGGTAGGGGGGGACATGGGATGGAGGATCCAGGGATATCTTTGACTTTTCTCCAAAAATAAGGAGGTGAAACAGGAGGGTTTGTGACTCTCACCTGCAATGCTGTAATGGGTTGGCGTCGGCAGGAGCTTGTGGTTTGATGTGCCATCAGTTCCGTGAGTGAGGTCAATTGCTGAGAAATGGCTAAGTGGGAGTTTAGGGGCATTGCTCCAGCTGTCTGCCCTGTTAGTGGTAACAGGAGTTCTGGCGCCATTTCAGGGTCACTGTTTGTACCTGTCTGTGGGAGTTAGAATACAGTTGTTTCTCTCAGTTTCAGCCTTCTCTATAGAATTTCTGTCAATTGTTTGACTCCATTAAGTGTGCAGAGGACATAAAAGCCTGAATGACCAATCCACCAGGGGCTACGGATAGGCCTTTTCTTTGTCCCTACTCAGAGCACTGCATTAGGTCTCATTATCCATTTATAATAAGTGACCTCTGCCCCCTAGGTCATTGAAATATATTCAGTGTGCTTTTCTGACACATACAGCACCTTCTCAGCGGCCTCAGGAAACAATAGGACGGCTGATAGTCTGGAGGACTATGCACATTGCAGGTTTTTAAATGCACGGCCTTGTGCCAAATCATTCTGGCAATTTTTTTTCTTTGCTCTTTCCTGGTTTATAAAGGGGCTAAGGGGAGCCTAATGTCTGGAAGATGAATGTAGTGTTCCCTTTTCCTTTCTTTTTCTTATTATCAAAATTTTTTTTTGCCAGTTTTTGCAGTTGTTGTTGTTGTTTTTCAGGAGGGATTTGCACTTATGTCTGCTTTTGCAATTCCTGATAGAGAAATATAAAAAGAATTGGACATAGCGAATGGAGAGGGCTGTCACCTTTGGAGTGTGATCACCAAATTTGCCCAGGATGGCCCTGGCTGTTATCTTGGATGTGTTGAAAACCTGTCTTCTAGTCCTCTGCTTTGCCCAAATATGGTGATTAAATCCCCCACTGAAAAGTTTGGGAGATGATTTTATCCTTCCTTGGTTTCTATAGTCCAGATTTCTTCTGTAATGTAAATTTGGACAACCTCCAAAAAGGTCAGCGTGTCTCATGGTTCTGTCTCCAGTTCCCAATGTGTAGATAGACTTGGGAAAAGACGGAGGTAGCGTAGTGATTAGTGGGTGAAATGTATTTACAAATTTAAAAAAATTATGTCCAGAGCTTCACCTTGTGTAAACTGAAGGTCAGCCTTCCAACTGTCTTGACTGCCAGTCGCTAACTGTGTGGCCTTAGTACAGTGCCTGTGTGAAGTAAATGACAAGGGTCAGTCATTTTACCTGAAGCATGTTGGGATAGGAAAAGTAGAAGACTGAGAACCACTACTTTAGCGCTCATATGAAGAAACTTTGAGAATAGGAGAAATTGTTTATGAAAGTACTGTTTAAGGTTAACATGCATATACTTGATTAGTGAAGCCTTCTTTCTCTCTTAAAAGCTTGCATACTCTGCGTTTAGTGTCACATGCACCGGTTTGCTCGCTTTATTAAAAGTATGTGAGACACACAGGGATTCATAGAAAGCCATTAAAACCCAGTTCATTAAAATGAGTTTGCAGCCACACTGACCTGTAGAACCCAGGTGTCTAATGCAGAAAAATGCTTCTTCTTGGAAGGATGGCACTGTGGCATACTCGCAGATATGGGACATAGAGAGGTTATCTCTAAAGGTTGGCCATGGAGCCCAGCACAGATTTTTCTCTCCAAAGCAGTTAACAGAAAACCTTGTAGTTGTCAGAACTCTCTGCATGACAAGAATTAATATATTAACTGGATTATAGCACCATTTGACAAATTGCTTACTAAATACATCAAAATTGATTGGACATCCCGCATTTGAATTGACAAATGGCTGCATTAGGAGAAGGAGGGAAATTCATTAATTATAGCTGCTCTCCACCATAGGAAATATAATTATATAAATATGGATTTTGTTAAAAGAAAAGTCTAGTTTATGGCAGTGCCTCTTATATGTGTATCTACACCTCTTTGCCATTAATAGAACGGTTGCTCTTAGCTACTGTCCTTTAAATAATGAAAAATAATAATTTCTGCTGCATTATATGTTTCAGGCTCTTCTGACTACATACTAGTATTTAGTGATTATTTAAGAAAAGTAGAAAGTAACAGAGAAACTTTGTACTTCAGCCTTTCTGCTCAATTCTTATTTGCATCTGTATTTGTCCATCTTGCACCTAAATTCTTATACTATTTAAGTCAAAAATCTTTACTTTGGTAGTGTATAATCTTCTATCATCACTGAAATTCTCCTTTAAAAGAATTATTTTTTCTAGTCTTATGAAGGTACGCAGCCCAGTGCCTCCGGCCTGAGGGAGGTGGGCGAGTGCCATGGATTGTCTCCTGCGGTCGGCGTCTGCTCCTCTCACTGTTGTCATATGACAGGAGGCTTTTGCCGTGTGATTTCGTGGAACTTGGTCAAGAGACAAGCACTGAATTGCCTTCATTGCCTTTATATCATCAGTTTCTTGCCTTTCCTACTGTGCTTTCTTTGTATTTTAAGACCACATGAAGAGCGTCAGAACCACCCTTATATGATGTCAAGTCTGGGTCAGAGCTAAGTTTTATAAGGAATATTTTGAGGATTTTTTTATATTATTATTCTCTCAGGCACTCTGCTGGCCTTCCAAGGCTGTTTATAGGTGCCAGTGGCCCTTCCATGGTTATGTCATATACATCTTTAACTATGAAACAAAACCAGTGTTTTCTAAAATGAAATCTCTAACTCAGCAGGGGTATTTTAGAGAATGTAAAGTTGAAGCCCAAAGAACTTTGTTTCTGTCACCATATGTGATGCTTCCTGGAATGTCAGCAAATTCCTTTGTGTTGTGAAATACAATATAAAAATTTAAAACTAAATGTAATTTTTCTCCGTTGTTTGATAGCTTTAGATGGTATCTCTGATCAGGATATATAGATATTTACTAAGATGAGAAAAATGATTACATTAAGGAGATATGGACTACAGAAATCATGGAAACTCCAAATGAGTGATATCATATAGTTGATATCTGAGATAAACCATCTCTTTCATGTTTCACATGAAAATTTTAATTTAAAATAGTGAACTTAAGTAAAGATATGATGAATTCAGGCAGTTTATTCTTCAGGTGAAGAACATGGCCTTTGGCATTTGCAGTTTTAAATTCTATTTCTGTTATTTGCTACCTGGGTTACTTTGAACAAATAACTTCCCTGAACTTTATAGTTTACCTGCCTTTAAAATGGGAATTAAAAATACCTTTCATACAGGATTGCTGTCAGATTAAATGAGATCATTCCTCCAAAAAGCTCCATACACTATCTTTGATTGAATAAAAACTCGCTGAAGATAGCCCATTGTTTGTAGGCAGCGTTGATAGAAATCGAACCCTTGTCCTCCTTTGAGATCTTTCTCGCCTCCCTCAATGCCAGGTGCTTTGTGACTGAGGAGCAACCAGGTGGCACAGCTAAAGATGCTGTGGTGTTCACAAACAGCAGGGAAAAGAAAATATTTGTGCTAGATCCCATCTCTTCTGTTTTTTTTTAACAGTCATCTGGACAAGTGTGGCTCTATCCTAATGTGTGCATTTTCAACGCTGTAGAAGTAAATTTCACTTAGCATTTCTAAATTATTGATGCAATTTGAAAATGTCTCTTAGGCTTCTTTGTTTTGAGCATCTTCATTCCTTTAGTAATTTATAGAGAGTGAGATTTTTCTTGGTGTCCTTTGCATGCTGGAAAGCTTTACTTTGGAAGTTCTTTTCCATCGTTGCCACAAGACTCTGAAACGTTTACCTAAAATGGTAAGACTCTCCATCGTGAGACTTCTGAAATGGCAGACGGACATTTGAGTTTCTGAGGTTATCGCTGGGATCATTGTTCACTATTCCAGTGAGCCTTCCAGTTTTTCACTCCATGTTCTTTGGGTTTATAGTATAACATGCATTCATATAATATTAGGTGATTTTCAACAAAAATTTTCGAAAGTGATGAGAGGGTGGGAGAGAGAGAGGGAGAAGATAAGAAGGGAGGGTAAAAAGGAAGAAAAAGAAAGAAGAGAAAAAGGGAGGAAGGAAGGATGGATTATTTCAATTCATCATAGAATGTAGAAATTAGATGTTACACCGTAAACCAGAGCTGCAGGTACTGACGTGATGATTCCCACACATGTGGTGCCCTGTGAGCACAACGTGGTCCTGAGTACGTCACACACTCCCTAGCCAAGAAGGGAATCAAAATGCCTGTTATCAGTCTGCTGACCAAGACATGTGTGCTCAGCTTTTTTCAAACATTCACACAACAATCTTAAAATTTTTTTTTTATTATGGGAATGTTCAAACATACACAGAATTTCAGTGACTAGTATCACAAATCTGCTGAACACCCAGCTTCAACAATTGACAACATTCTGCCACTCTTGTTTCTTTCATTCCCCTAAGATCTCTCCCTCTCTGTCTCTCTCTATGTCTCTCTGTAATGTAAGGTGCATAAAGTATTATGAGAAAGCCACCCACTATTACATCTTTGTACCTGAATTCTTTACTATACATCTAATGGTAAGGACTTTAAAACAAGCAACTGCCTTGCCATTATGTAATACATAGGTGACACAGTGGCAATGATTTGTGGAGATAACTCTTGCCAGTAGTTTTATGTTTTGGACTAGTAATGGGGAGAGCAAGCCTTGGAAAGTGTTCTCTTGCGTTTGGAGAGAGAAAACCCTACAGTGGCTGTGGGGTGATTCTCTCTCTCTCTCTCTTTTCCTTATCTTCTTGGTTCTATGAATTTTCTGATTTATTTAGAGGTAAATCTTGAACATTTAGTTTCTTTAGCATATAGAATCCATCATGGATCCTTAATGATTATTTACAAAGATTTTAAATTAAGTTCTAAGTACATGTTGAAAATGTTGATGTCTTCCACGTCTAAAAGCTTTTAACTCTCCATGCCAAGAGAACTTCGTCTCTTTTGCTTAGGCAAGAGAAAATCTGCACTTAATTCTTCCTGCTGTATAATGATCTAGACTTATCTAGTATGTAACCAGATAATGAGTAAGTGGAGCATGGACGAAGCTGCATTAACTCTTTGCAAAAAGTGATTTTTGCCATTTTTCCATTTACAAACAATTCCCTCCCCTTTTATGTTTGTTTGTCACACTTTATTCTGGAGGCTGGACTGAGTGCATTCGATTCTTTGCTCGTCAAGTATGTCATTGTAGGCGGGATCAGGAACAAAAAGTTTGCAGTAACCGGCTTATTGCCTACTTGTAAAAACTGGTACCTCAATGACTGAACGTAGTTCAATGGCCCCAAACAGTGATTGCTTACCTTTAAGATAAGCAACAGTTTGCAATGGTTTCTGCATTATCCTGTACTCATCTTAGTCTCTTATAGAGGCTATTATATTTTGGAGAATTGATTTTTCCTGAAAGAAGTGCCTCTAAGCTACAGGGTTAGCTGTGAGAATACAATGGCCACTAGTGAAGGATTACAGTTCATATTTCTAAATGCATAGAATCAGCAGCAGGAGAGCTTCTAGCTTCCAGCAAAGAGTCATGTCACTCAACCAAAGCACATCCCACCATATGTACTTGGGCAGTTGCTAAAAGCTGGCTCTGTATTTAATATGTATGTGTAAATATGGAGACAATGGTCAGTGGATGTATGTGGAGTGAGAGAGTGTGTACATAGGCACTTCTACACCCCCTTTTAACAAAAATATCCCTAAACCTAAGAAAATAGGGGACTTTGTCTCGCCCAATATGCGGTAAGCCCAACTCTGTTCCATGCACTGATTTCCATCATTCACTGATAGGCATCGGATTTCTTTGTTTGACTTCTTGGATTGACTACATTAACCACACCAGTTTTAGTGTGCTTTTTCAGTTTTTCATAAATTTTTATTTTTAAACAGGTACATGGCATATACAGTTTACAAGGTACCAAGGACTATTTAGTGGAAAATAAGTCATTCCTGTGTCCTCAGCCTGTCCTATACCCTTGTCCCTACCCTTTCAGGAGACACCGCTGTAACTGGAGTTGAGCTTTGACGAGAATGGGTTTGTTCCGATTTAGACTTACATGTCTGTGTAGATTATGTAAACTGCTGTAAGGCAAAGTCGTTACCCATAATCTACAAGGAAGGTATTATACAGTGATAGTGCAAACCTTTAAAATGGTACGGTGGACTTTTTAAGCTATCTTGCTGTTGTTTTAATGTATACATAATGTAGTTGTGCTATGAATCGAGTTGCTTTAATGCACATCAAATAGGCATCATATATATCTTTCCAGGTAAATAAACTCCACCTTGACCTCAGTTGAAAATGTTTTGAAGGGATTGCTGCAGCCTGTTCAGTTCCCAGAAGTGTATTGGGACTGTCTGAAATTTTTAGTAGAGTAGGTGATCTTGCTGATAGCATGAAGCCATTATGTTTCGCAGTGCGGGGCCAGACTAAATTGTGGACCCTTCCCGACTACCTCCAGGTCGAATTTGTCCAGACGCTAAGCGTCTTGTGACCCTTATGGCAGCAGGAATAACAAATGAAAACTCCGGAGTTTATGTCTTCCCTGAGAGTAGTACATGGTGCCTGGCGGGCAGGAAAAAGAGGACGAGCAGGGCAGGGCAGAGCTGCACCCAGTGTTTTGGTTATTCAGTGAAATCTGTTACCTCAGGCAATGAAGGCGTGTCATTTTTCTAATCATAATGCCTGTGACTGTTCTTCTGAGAACATGGAATAAAAGAAAACCTGAAGTGTACAATGACTGACTGTTAGAAAACTTTATTAATCAATTAGAGAACGTCTGTGGTACCACTCAGTCAGGGTGCATGGAAGATCATTAATTCAATTAATATGTAATGTAGGTAAAGCTTGTCCCCTGTTCATGGATTGTAACACTTCAGCTGTTACTGCACTGGTGCAAGAGATGGTTCCTAATAAACAGAATAGCCAGTGATAGGCAGCGCTATTGCTTAAGTACCCTGAATGAAATTCAGTGAATTCCTGTATATTTAAATTGAAACATTTATACATCAGAGAGAAACTTCTTTCTAGTTTTCAGGAGAAACAGTCCCTTAATAAGAATAAGAATGCTACTCATTCCTTAAGGTAGTAAAGTGTGTTATTTTTAACCTGAGAGCTTTCTCACTTTTTAAAAAATTGTTTTTTAAAGAGGCTAGTGTTTAACTTTTGCCAGTTTGATAGTATGAAAGCCTAACTTTAAATTAGCAAATCTCTTATTACTACTATTTGCACACATTTGTTGGCTTTTTGAGAATTGCTTGTTCATTGGAAATGCCTTGGAACATTTTGCTTTTGGATGGTCTTTTGAGCCTTTCTTTTTAAAAGGCAAATTTTAGTTTCTGTACTAAGAAACTACATTCCCAAACAGAATTTCTTCCTCAGATCCTGAGTGCTTTCTGATCAGAAACAGAGTTTGGTAAAGAGCCCTCTCTCATTGTATGGCTGTTATGTAAATGCTGTTTTTAATAAGTACCAAAAATATATTGAAGTTTGTCCTTGGATGAGAGTTTATCACTGTTGGCCTTTGGGTGAACTTTGAGCCTGAGCTGTTTCATTCAAGGCAGCATGATGTCATTTAACTCACAAATTTCTCTGTTGCTAGAAAAAGGCAACATGTTCCCCTAAATAACCTAAAGGGCTGAATAATTCTGGCACAACATTATTCACCTCCCAGGTCTCCACTAAAGACTTCAGCATGGTAAGAGTTTCATTGTTTGCGGAGGGTTGGTGGGGACATGGTAGAGAGTGTGGGGAACAAACGCTGTGTCTGGTCCCACGTCTGCAGTGTGCTTTACTCCGCTGCCCGCTCAGCTGCCAGTGTGACCCGCCTCACACTCACTTCCCCAAATAAAAACCTCTAGGTCCAGCTTTATTTCCTCATAGGAAAAGACTTAGAGTTTCTTTCTGGATCTATATATTCAGCATATAAACGTATTTTAGGGTTTTCAACAGAAGCTAAAGCCAAGAGCTCTATGTCACAAAAAACTAGATACCATTTTTTAAAATTTATTCCTTTTTTATTTAAGTGTGGTTGATATGAAGTCTTACATAGATACAACTAGAGAGCATTCAGAGCGGTGTTTTGCCCTTGTTCGAGAAGCAGATTCCCCTGATTCAATTACATTGAGATTCATTTCAGGGAGTAGAACAGCTTTTTAACGTCTCCTAAAGTTGGGAGCATGGAGTTCACTAGCAGCAGAACCTGTGGTTCATTAGCTATGTCCTCTGAAGCTTCCAGAGCTCCAGCTATAAGAGAATTTATTGCTGGGAGTTCAAGAAACGTAGGGAAGAATACAGCAAGAACAGAACAGAACCAAATGGATTTTACTTTCCTTGACTTTATAAATAAGCACTGCCCTGAGTTCAATATTATGCTTGGTGTTAGTTTTTGTAAAAAGGATGCTTATAATCCATCTGTGGTTAGTCTTTTAACTTTGATATTCATTGTCGAATTTTTTTCTTTCATTGCTTTAAAAGCAAATGGTGCTGGGAGCAAATAATAGGGGTTTTTTTGTATTCTTTCATCTTAATGGAACACCTAGCCCCTGTGTACCCTGTTGTAAACTCCATTGTTAGGAGATTTTTTTGTTTTGAATACCTAAACCATGTCGAATACACTAAGAAAAGTAATTACCTGCCCTAATATAAGGTGTATTCAATATACTAACGATAAAAACTTCTGTTTTCTAACCAGAAGACTAGATTTGTTGCAGATGAACTTAGTTCCTGAGAGCCAGCTGTTAAATTTTGGGTATTTTGGAAAGAATGTGATTCCTTGAAAGTGAAGATATATTGTTATCATTTTGGAGAAAACACTATGAAATGTCAACAGGTTAAAATTTCTCCAGGACTAGAAATAACTCCTTCTTGGAACCTTGGTTCAAACCTACATATTCTAACCTACAAGTATTGATCCTTGTTCATTCCATTAATCCATGTTAAAAGGCGACTTCAGAGTCACTTTCAATGTCTGTTAATACAATATTTATAACTTTTTAACTTAGCAATTATTATTTGAATAGTTTATACTTTGTACCTATAGCTTTAACAGCATCTAAATCAATACTTTTAACTTCCTCTAACTCATAAACGCTATATTTTATGTGGATAATTTAGAAAAACTATATACCCATTGATCCTCACATTATGCTACATAAGACATCTAAAAATACAAAACCAGAGGACTTGTGCAAACTATTTATAGATTTGAGAAGTTACATTGTGAATTGATACTTTCCATTTTGGAATATTAAAAATTTTATTAGGTGGAATTCAGACTTAAACACATTATCAAAAGACCATTTAATCTTTTTGTTTATAATTTTACTTACGGTGTTGTACTGACTTGAAATTTTGGGGGGAGTTAGAGTAACAGGACTAATTTGCAAAGGTTGGCACTGAAGCAGATTTGTTTGGGTTTGCTTTGCACATAAACATAAAAATATATATAGAAACACATGTATACACACCTCTCCCTCCATATATCACTGTAAGACAGCAAAATACACGTAGTGATTTTTTTTAGCTTTTATTTACTCACTGGAAGCATGGTCTGCCTTCCTGAGAACACAATATAAACAAAGTCTGGCTCACAGTGACCTCATAATGGTCTGTTGGTCCAGCCCTGCTTGTTCATATATACTTACCAAATGCCTGCGGAGAAGCAGTATTTTTGAAGTTGTATTCTCTAAAGTCTATTGATAGGGTATCCTTTTTAGTTACATGGCTAGACTTGTTTTAAATTATTTTACTAGTAGGGATAAAGTAGGGATGGAACATGGCAGATGTTTCTGTTTCACAATTACATACATTTCCTGTCCCAGGTTTATTAATTGTCTAAGAACAGCTGGTACATAAAATGTACTGAACATTTTTCTTTAGGTAGTAGGTATGTACATTTGTTTGATATTTGCAAGATATTTAACTCATTTTTCTTTTTTGGGGGTGTGATTTATTTTTAATTGTTTTTTATTGTTGTTCAGTTACAGTTGTCCCCATTTCTCACCCATCATTTTTCAATAAACTCTCATAAGTTCTCTTTTGTACCTGCATTCTAACAAATGTGGAAAAATTAATCTCAATCGATTAATGACCTCCCGAAAATTCCATCTAAATTTGATAGGGCTTACAGATTACAAAGATAATGAGATGGGAGAGTTGTGGACATTTTATCCTTGTTGTAACCACTAAGATGTCCCAGTTTCCTACCTGATCATTGGTTATTGCTTCATATAGATCTCATCCTTGTTTCTACTTCAAAGCTCATCAGTTCTTTGGACCTTGTTCGTATTAGTCTTGGACACATGGTAATATTCTCAACTGATTTATGGGAAACTTTGAGAGGTTGCTGCAGACTTGGCTGTACAGATATTCTGTGTGCACACGTCTTTTACTCTTGTACCACGTGGGATCTCTTGCTGTTTCCTTGAACTCTACGGTATGATTTTTCACAGCTCTTCAGCCCTAAAACTCCTTCCAGGATTCTGTCGATTCCTGCTCTTCCTTGGGAACTCTTTTTCCCCTTTTCTGTTTATGGTGCTCTTGGTCCAGTTTCAGAATCTTTCCTAATAATTGGTCAGAGAGCATGGAAGTTTTGCTCTTGTCATATATTCCATCTCTTTTTCTTATCCCAGTGTCAAAATTTTGAATTTATTTTCATTGTGACCTTGTATGTTATTGCTTTCCCAAGTTAGTAAAGATGACATATTTTTATTTCCTGGATTCTGGAAGCTTTTAAAGGTAAAGAAATGTGAGAGAGAAGGAAAGATATTTATTTCATGTTAAAAAAATATTACTTCACCAGACCTGTATTTTATTTTCAATTTTAAAGAATTTATTTTCCCAATTGTAGAGTAATATTATTGTAAAATCCATGGTTATTGCAATACTTGCATTACTTAAAAGAATTCCTGATAATTTTGGAGCATATTTTTTAAAACAACAAAACCAAAATAATCAGACCTGTGTTTTTATGTTGTGATACTTCTGAATGCTTCAAAACATTCTTAATTGGGAAACTATTTTTAAGTGAACATAAGGTATGGAAACTTTTCTTACAATTTCTACTTAGAATTTGAGATTCAGATTTAATGTTTTATAGATATATGCTTTGTATTTTTACCACATTTTTTGGAAAGCAAAGGAAGGCCAGGAAGAGGAGGAGGAGGAAGGTTCTTCATTCTCTTACTGAACTTCTCACTGTGAGAAGTTCCAGACAGACACCCCATTAGAAAACAGCAATAGAAGGCCTCTCCGGACCCTTCTCACTCAGCTTCCGCGACTCACGACCAGCCTTGTTTTGTCTGTGCACCCGCTCTCCCCCCACCCCTGCCCCTGGATTGTTTTGTAAGTTCATCCATTTCGATGGTGGATAAATAAGCGTCTAGCCATTCTGATGCTGTTACTTAGTCCAGAATCCAAAACTCCATCCATTTACTTAATATTTTTGGAGGGCAAAATAAATATTTTGCGATAGGCACTAGCCTAGGCTCAGCATATATAGAATGCAATGTAAACCCTTGGAAAAGATTCACATTGGGTACTAGTTTGTCACACACAGTTATAATTTCTCATTTCTCTTTGGAACTTTTCAATATCTTTCCATCACACTACCCTCAGTTTTGTTTTGTTTTTTTTTTAAGCTCTCAACAAATCTTTCCTCCTCCTTCCCGGTCCCCTTTGTCTTACTGAATAACTTTCCACTCTAAAACTGCCTCCATATACAACCACACTGGCCTCCTGATGTTACCGAAACATTTCTTTTTTGTTCCCACTTCAAACTCTTTGTACTTGGGGTTGTCTTTGTGACACTCTCCCTTCAGGTATCCACGTGACCTGCTCCCTTGCTCCTTCAAAAATCTCTGCCCTCAGCTGCTTCCCAAAGTATTTCCTGACCTCCATATATTTTTCCTGACCTCTGGATATCCATTTTGCAACATACTCCAAAATTATTTCCAAGAAGTTGCTTAAATATCAATTAGATAATTATTATGGTATTCTTTTCTGTTTGATACTCAAAAATCATGAGACATTAGGAATTATGCTTAGATGATCACTTGTGTTTTGTGCCCCATGCCTGGCAGCTATAGAGCTGTGATTGTGAAGAGCCAGTAGCAAATAGTTCGTACTGCTGCAAATCTTACACTTTAATACTGTCCACACTGCCCCATGAAAATTGACTGTCTTAGGTACCACCTCTCCTCTCCCAGAAAGTTAAGGTCACTTGTTTGTGAATATGTGTCTTTTAAATTCTTGCCATAGGCTCTACTTCGTGTACCCCATTTCTACCTGTTTCACTAGGATTTTTTCAAGATACTGTACCTTGTCCTGGCAAAAGTGCAGTGAGATTAGTGTTCTCCATCACTGCTGGTAGAAGTGTGGAACTCTGGGAATATGCAGGAAGAAATTAAAATATGTTCATGTGCTTCAATTTCATTTTTAGGAATGTAGCCAAAGGAAAATGCCTGTGTAGAAGTGTATACACGTATGTCTGGGTGGTGGAAATTATGAGATTATTTTCTGTTTCTCCTTCTTTTCTTTTTCTTCCACATTTCTTTAATACTCATCTACTTCTCTTCCTTCTTTTCTCTGTCTTTTTATTTTCTCTATTTCCCCCCAGTATTTAATTGCTTTATTTTGCTTAGTATTAAAATGGTATGTGGAAGTAGAGAGTATATGGGAAATCTGTGTCTCTTCTGCAACTATAAAAGTGGCCTAACTAGTCTGTTTTATAATAAAGTTAAGTATATAAATAGTATTGTACTTTAAAAAGAAGAAGCTATGCTTTGCCTGGATAACATTAGTTCATGGTAGAAACTCAGTAAATCATTGTTGAATTATGAGTTTGACTGAGCAAAGTTTCCTCTTCATATGAGAAAGTAGACTCTTTGTATTTAAAGCCTATATCCTACTGTCAGTGGTGAAGGGGTTCTTGCCCCAACTGAAGAAATCAAGAGAGGAGGGGAAGCAGATTCAAAAGAAGAGGTTTACTGAAAGCAAGGTGAGGGGGAAGGAGAAGATAGCGAGCTTGTTGCTTCAAGGGAGTACAGACTGACGAAGACTATGGCTCTTGTGCTGCCTGGGTCTGGCTCATGTGGGGCCGGGTTCCTCACACAGGCACGGAATAGATTTCTGGTATCAACTAGCATAGGCACAGAGCGGAGTTCTTTGGGAAGTACCTGAAGAGAAACATCAAACTTACCTAGGAGAGGCTTAAAAAATGACTGAAGAGAATTCCCATCCATTTGAGATCAGCTCTGCCTGCCTCAAGATAATGAAGTTATTTTGGATAAATGAAATGTTTCAGAAATTAAAATGTTTTTAAAATAAAAATGTATTTTTATGCCTTCTATTTATATGAAAGATTCTTTAAAAATCATATTACTTGACATTTGTTTTAAACATTTCTTCCCTAATTATAGGAACTGCATCATACTATTATTTTGTTTGTTTACTGGAGGTGATTTAAATGGCCCAAATCCTGAAGGTTAGGAAATATACTTGTGCACATGTAGGGGAATTGTTCCCGCTTCTAAATGTACTTGTGCTGTTAAGATACAGGTAGTTGGTTATTTCTTCTACAGTGTATATGTCATGACTAAATTCCTGCACATTTTTTAAAAGTGTACTCAATTGAAGATCTTAATTATTCCTAAGAAATTCAGTCTTTTTTGTTCATTAATTCTTTGAATTACCTTTAAGCATTTATTGTCACATTTTATCTTACAAAGTACCACAGTACCCAGGATGATTGTGCCCACATTCATTTAGCCACTGTATGAATTAAAGTTGTTTGAATATGTTTTCTTTTTCCTGTAGTGGTTCCCCCTGGAAGCCCTGGGCCCATTACTCGGCATGGGTCCTATGATAGTTTAGCTTCTGACCACAGCGGACAGGAAGACGAAGAATGGCTTTCTCAGGTAAAACTCTGAAATGTTTGGCCTGTTATAGTGGAAGAAAACAGGAATCTGTTGTCTGTTTCTATTCTTGAATTTTAAAAAATTATTTTCCTTAGAGGAAAATGAACAGAATTGGGAACTCTTTTTAGGATCGCTAATTAACTAATCAACTGTCTTTCCATAATAAGAATTTGTCATAAATAGTATGGCAGGAATACATGCACCTATATTATTTATACACGCATATGTGTATGTGTACATTAGCTTTTATACAGACAGCATAAAATATGCATGTCTTTCAGACAGTCCACTTATGTTCCTTAGGACCTTGTATTTTAGGTGGACACTTTGGATTAAAATAAGAATTGGCCTTGTTAAAACAGTGAAATCATTCGACAGTCTTTGGGATTTGTTTTGTGGAATCACCATTTTTCTGAATATCGGGCCCGTACTTTGATTAGGAAGGTTCGGCATCCTAGTCCACATGAGCCCTGATCGTGCCGGCTGGGCCTCCTCCCCGACGCTCACACACACTGCTTCCCGTGGTCTCAAACGCAGTCCTGAGGCCGCTTCCCCCGACCCTTCCTCCCTGTGCCAGGTGAAGCTCTCTTCATCTCAAGGGCTTTGAAATAAAAGGTACTTGGGAAGATTTCAAAATGATGAGATTACAGATGACTTCATTACAAATGCTGTTATGTCTGCCTCAAAGCTGACATCACTTGGTGAAGTTAATGACCTGTCTCAGATTACCAGTCCGGGGGCTTTTCCTCGGACAGGTGCCTTGGCAGAGGCGCAGCACGATGTCGTTGCTTTTGTCAGGGAGGGTAGCCCGAAGAACTAAAGGGAACGTGGACACTGGGGAATGAAATGGTTTCTAGGTGACATGTTTCATCACACCTAAAACACAGGAAGCTCTTTCAAGGAGGGTCGGTGCTTCAGTTCCTGGCCTATGGAGAGACATCCTTTCTCGAACATAACACAATAAATTTTTAAAAATAGAATAAGGCTAGCAAAGAAACCACTGTCCTTCACTTCAACTTTTCGATTAGCAGCAGGGGTGATGTGTGCTGTCAATATGAACGTGCACACCATGTGTTTGTGCTGCACGCGGCAGGGGAGTGAGCAGGAACATCTGGCTGTCACCGCGGTGCGACTGCACCGGCATCTGTTCACCTCTCGGCTCTGCAACACTGATGGTTTTGAGCTTAAAATACACACAATGCTTTATCTGTGGCCTGATTCACATTGCTGAATACAACCGCGTGAATCAGAAATTGCTGTCCTAAATCTGAGTAGTCGTCTCCCTGTGAGTAGTGGTGATGTGAATGTTGTTCGAAGACCGTGATGCTCGTTTTGCCCTTTAGGACTTTCAAACACAGAGCTGTACTCTGTGGACCTTTTCAGTTATGTTTTGTTAAGAATTAATCACTGCAATCAGAGAAATGCGATTAAATATCAAGGAACTCAGGGCAAAAAGAAGGCTCGTGGGAAGTCAGGTCCGTGAAATATGTGCACAGACACGGGCACAGCAATTACAAGACCCTGCGATAGCCTTTCACCAAAGGCTTACAATATGTAGTCTCTCATGCATGTTGCTCATTTGCAAAATTATATAATATATTTGTTTTCAAGTTTTACCCAGTGTCTACTACTCTGAGCATGAAATTCATAAAGCATTTTAGTTTTGCTGTTTTGCGGCCCTTACACTACCTGTGTCACTCTTCATGATAAGTGAGAAAACACTCTGAATAAGAAATGGTGTTTTGAAGACAAATCTAGTCAGACAGAAAACATGTGATACTCTCTTAATTTAAAAGTGGCTTGTGGGGTATTTTGAGGGCAGTATAATAAATATTATAATATTTAATTGTGGAAATAAGTGGGGCTTTGGGGGTTGAAAATTATTTTAGATCTTTTTATTCCCCCTTGGATAGTTCGATTTCAGGTTTGTCATGAGCTGGATTCTCAATGAGGGAATTATTTTTAATTTGTGGATTTATAGGTGTAGTATTCAGTGCATGCCCAGAGAGCAGCAAGTATGTCTAGAATGAATGAAAAAGACAGTCCCTAGGGAGCTAATGCTGGTTTTATGAGACAGGCAGCAGGTATACCTTTATACTATATATTTGTGTATATACATATATATATATACATGCACAAAAATTTTTTGTTTATCTTTGTGAAAACTTGTAGGAGGGGTCTAGCAAATGTCTGTGTAGGTTGTGATTAGATTGTGGGGGCCCTGTCCCTCTTTCACTGGGTTAAAACAGGCTTCTTGAAGAATGTGTTCAGAGACAGGGTGGGGGTATTATAAAAGCTCTGAAAGGTCATAGCACATTTAAATCATGATTCCTGACCTTTTTCAGGTAGAGATTGTAACACACACTGGACCCCACAGGCGGCTATGGATGGGTCCACAGTTCCAGTTCAAAACCATCCATCCCTCAGGCCAAACCACAGTCATCTCTTCCAGTTCATCTGTGCTGCAGTCTCATGGTCCAAGTGATACTCCACAGCCCCTTCTGGATTTTGATACAGATGATCTTGATCTCAATAGTCTCAGGTAAGAAATAAGAACTAGGGGAGTCGTTTCACTGGAATAATACGTTCATTTGTAAAGAGCATCGTCAGCAGTATTTATATTTCCCCTTTGGGCACAGTGTCATGTTGCAGAATCCACACACTGTAATTTGTGATTCCTTATTGTCACTGGGGATCTTGTGTGGGATCTCATTGTATGCAATAGATGTTTGTGTTTCGGGTTACATTTCCCAAAATGTTATGTTCGTTACACCTTTTAAAGCCACTTTGTGTTGCCTCATTCATATTTCTAATTGCCTCAAGTCTGGTGGTACCCTCCTGTCCTGATCCTTCTCTTTCATCTTTCAGCTGAACTGCACATCTGTCCTAATCCTGCAGATTTCTTCTTTGAGGCTTTGAAATGTTTTTGGATAAGAAAGTGTTGATACAAATTCACCTAGAGTTTTTTTATCTTTATGTATTCTGTGATCCCCACTTGTGAGAATCATAATACAGGGCTTACAAACTATGCTTTTTTATTAGGTGTTTTTTTAATGCAGCTGAAAATTTTGTGGCTTTTGCAGTTCAGGTTTGCTTAGCAGTTTGATTTGTTACACGAAGACGACACATTGGGGGACAACAGACAATGAAGAGCTCAGTCTAATGCAATATAATCTGCCTTTCTATGTCTTCTCTTTTTAAAAAGTTCTATACTGTACCTTTCATTGTACTTAAAAAAGCCCTCTGAAGTTTTCCTTGCATCCATTTTTTTAAATTGTGGAGAAATGTATCCCATTCAGATGTTGGAAATGTGTTTTTAGCTCTCTCTTTGCCAAAAATCTTTATAACAAAGCAAACGCTGTTGTAGAGGTGGATGTTTTCTTTTTTTAAGAATAGTTTATATAATTGAATATGTCTTCCTTAATACCTTTTTTAGTGTTTTGGTGTTTTTCAGTTTGCTCTGTGTTTTATTTCTTTCTTCCATTCCTTATCCTTTTATTTTTCTAGCACATTTTCATCTGCTTTGTAAAAATTTCCCAAAGACGTCAGGCAATAGTTGACAATTTAGTGTGTCCTAGGGCAATTTTCACTGGTGCCATTTGTGAAATATGTTCTAGCTTAGACAGTCAATCCATTTTCAGCAGGTTAAGTTGAGTTAGTCCTCAACTTAGTGAAATGATGCATAGTCATTCACGTTTATGTCATTTGGTTACCTAGATGTTAACACGAAGGCATTTACAATAGATGACCCATAAGAGTATGTTTATTCTCTTTACTGCACTTCTCACAAGACTCTGTTTCTTTTTTTTTCTGATGACTGTTACCTGCTGCTCTAACAAGACCCTGTCTGTTTTCTTTGGAGGACCAGCTCTCCGTTCCCTTGTTTTGTGACCTCCTCCGGCTTTCTTTGTGACTCTTTACTTCAGACATAGTCCTTTGTCCAAGAGCTCTCTAACTTCTTCAGACAGTGCCACTTTCCTGAAATCCTTCCCGAATTTTCCTGAGGGACCCTCCTTTTTCTTACACTAAAGAACTCCCACTATTTGTTACCTAAATGACATTAAATTATTTATGTTTGATTAAAATATTGTCTTAGTTATTGGACACACATAAACTTTAGAAATCTTCATGTTGGGTCACGGGTTTATAAATTTCTTTTGATTGCCATTGTAGGTTATATTTTAAAATTTGAGCATGTAAGCCCTTGATTAAGACCTCAGCTCCCATTAAAGCACAGTTTTGATGGGAAATTCAGATTAGTCCTACATCATTTTAATTTTAAGTGCCCTATTTAGGACCATTTCCAGCCCAGCATCCAATTAGAAAGCCAACTCTCTATATTCTCCCCAGTCCCCTTCCTGTCCTCTACTCCAGCTCCTCACCTGTTTCTTCTCCATTTTTTAGGCACAATGGCACTATGGCTGTTGGCCTTACCTTCTCCTTTTAATTGTGAAGCTTTGTTTGGATATTTTTTTTTTTTTTTTTGGCTCAGCTGAGCCAGGGCCCTGTCCTTTGCCCTAAGAGGTATGACTAAGAATTATGTGGTTAATAAAATTCCTTGGGGTGGTCAGCACACAATACAGTACACAGATGATGTGTTGTGGAGTTGTACACGCGAAACCTGTGCAATTTTATTAACCAATGTCTCCTCAATAAATTCAATTAAAAATAAACAAATAGACTAAATAAATAAAACCAAACAAACCCCCCCAAAAGATTCACTGTACAATTCAATGGTTTTTAGTGCAGTCAACGTCCCCACTGTTTAATTTCAAGACACTCCCATTGCTCCTGCCAGTTTGTTTTTATTTTGTCTTTTTTTATGAAAAGAATCTCAAACTTATAAACACATGTAAAGTCAAAGAAAGTAACAGAACACAGCTCGTGTGTGTGTCATCCCGCTCGACACATCCATTCTCGGTCCATCTGGTTTCTTCTGTAGCACCGCCCACACCTCACTCCAAACTCTAGATTGCGTAGGAACTGCACTATAAATTGAATTAATAATAGTACATGTATTAGCCCACGTAAGTTGTTTAGACCAGGAGGGTGCTTTACTTTGCCTCAACTGACCATATCTAACAGGCTAGCTTCTTGTTTCTCTTCAGAACCAGAAAACATCTTTTGCAGAAATTTCAAATAAACTCTTCCTCTTTTCTCACTGGCCCCAACTTGCTTAGGCCTGCCCATCCAGAGCTAATTAGTTTCTGCCGTGAGAAAATGGGATTACCATGACTAGTTTAGAAAAATAAACTGCGGTGAATGAATACAGCCTATTGCCCACTAGAGCAGTGATCAGTATTGGTACGTCAACATTTCTCACTTCTAGTGCTAAATCAAATGGATTGTCCTTCGCCTCCCTCCCAGTTCTTTCTTTCACATAACAGATACTCATACATTTAAACTGTGCTTTCAGTAACTACTCTTTCTGCTGTCCGTACTTGGCACTTCAGACTTGTACACTATAAATCGGTCCCATGATGCTTATCAGCCTCTTCTCTTCCACCAGTATCCACGATGAACTCTGTACTTCAGCCAAATCCTGCTCCTCACAGCGCCCCGCATTTTTCATGCTCAGTCACAGATCCAAGGGTTTGATGTTCTAGTTTTGTGCTTAGAGGACACTTCTGTTCTTCTGCATGTGTACGTATCCCCGTATTGTGTACAGATGCAGGTCCTGTTACAGCTCCACAGCATCTTCTCAGTCTGCTGTGGACCATTCATTCTTTCCTCCCCTCCGTCACTCTGAGCTTTTATTACCTACTTCATTTTCACACGCTACGTTTTCTGTCGCAGCACTTACAGGTGTCCCCGTGCTGTACTGTATTCACGCATAGACCTTGTATTTCATTTTCTGTTTCTGCTTGCCCCTAGAGTAACAGTGATACATGATTAATATTCAGCAAATATTTATTGAATAAACAAATTGCCAAAATGCATGCATACATTGTTGTAACAAGATTTTATTCTCCTAAGTTGCTTGGGACGTTCAGATGTTTTAGTCATACAGACATTTTTATGTTCATAATATTACAGGCAGAAAGAGACCCTTGGTATTTATAGATTTACCATGCATAAGCAACTTGAAGTTGTATGTAATAAATTGCAGTCTTGCTGAGATTCTAATTGATTCTTACATACCAATTGGTAATTTTATGGCAGTAATTTAGATATAGTGATCCTAGCTAAACCTCTGGCAGTCACAACCCAACACAATTTTATTATGCTGTGCATATTTTCATTGAGGATTTTAAGGGAGTTACTAAAATATGTGTATCTAGTATTGCTGCCTTTTATAGGAGGCATTGCTGGCTATTGCACTATTCATGAATTAGAGGATTCTCAAAACTCTTCATATTTGCCCCTTGCAAAAGCCGAAGGTCTCAATATGAAATATTTTGTTTCCTCTCCCATTCTACTTAATTTATTTCTCTTTTTTGAAACAAATTCCTTTATTATATTCTTTTCCAGTGCCATTTAGTCCCCTTGTACTCCCTCCCTCCAGTTAATTTATTTCTTTAAATTAACATCAATTTTTCAATCCTTTATCTAAAATCTATTGACTAACATGTATACAAAGAGAAGCGGAGGTCTGGCGTGTAGAATAGGTTTTGCTGTGCTTTAGCCTTGTGTGAGAGTTAGGGACCGCAGCCGTCCTGTCTGCCTTATTTTAGAATGAATGGTTCTGTAATGGATTGGGCTATTCCAGCATTTCTGATTTAAGGTCTGTTGCAGCAAGTGACAGTTTTGATGCCAGTAACATATGTGAATTAAATTAAATTGCATTGCAGGATCCAGCCGGTCCGCTCTGACCCAGTCAGCATGCCAGGGTCGTCCCGTCCAGTCTCTGATCGAAGGGGGATTTCCACCGTGATTGATGCTGCCTCAGGTAGAAAACCACCTCCAACATGTTTCTTGGGTAGCTCTGTGCATTTTTAATTCCTCTTCTTGCACAGTGTATAGAATGATAATTTTTTGCCTTTCTTTCTCTTTTTGTTTAGTTTTGTTTTAGTTTGTATGTGTGTGCCTGGTGTGTGTGTATGTTTTAAAACAATACTATGCCTACATTTGTTCCTAAACAGTGCCATGCATTTAAATATTGTTCAGGTTGGTGAATGATGCGGTGGAGTTGGCACTTGATTAAATGTAATGAACACAGTATTGAAGGCTACAGGGTTGATGACTGCTTTGCCTTTGATCTCTCAAACGTGGAGAAGCAACCTTGACAGAGAACGTAAATACAATATATGGATTCAATTTACTCAACCTGTTGAGTATCAAAGTGTCTGATCTGTGGAAGTAGAGAGTCCAAACGCTAAGGCTTAAATGGTTTTATTATTGAAAGCATAAAGTTTAGAAATTCATTAACTTAACTCTAGTCTATCTATCACAGTTATTAACTTCCTATCCTTGGAACCACGCCATGAATATGTATCATTAGTACCTGGAAGTAGATCTCTGCCTTTGTTAGGTGATACTTGCTGTATTAGTATTGTAAACTGCTTTCTGCCAGCTCTGCCAAATATAGAACTGTTCGTAATAATTTTCTCATCTCTAAACGGAGTGATAAAGAAAATAAGGACAGTGATGCTTTCTATTATGGCACAGCTGTGGAGCATCTGAAGATAGCATGCAGCAGGGTTTCATCAACAAAAGTCTCTTACAAGTAGAACTATTAAATACTTGGCATTAGTAGAACAGTTGAGTCAGAGAGGATTTTAATCTACAGCAATTTTTAAGTCCCCAGAGACTGCTGATTTGATTGAGGCTTAAACTGTGAAAGAAAATGGAAACAAACACAAAACTGATTTGTGAAGGTCACTTTTCAAAGACGAAAGCTTCTGTTTCTGATTCTGTCTTTGGATGGATTTTGAAGTTTGAAAGCTAATGGCTATTGTACATTTTCTTCCCTTTCTGACTTTTAAAATAATTTTATTTATTTATTTTGGTCTGTGGATTGCACCTTGTGTCTGATTGAGCTGTCCCCATCCAGAGCGGTGCCTTCACTTTTAATGTAGACTCTTACTTTAGAGGGCTCATTTTTGTCCTCCGATTTAACTTGGCAACCATGGCCATCCCTTGGAAACAAGCACTAAAATGTGTGTGTGTCTCTCTCTCCTTACTTCCTGGCATTGAATGAGATATTGAAATAGGTGACTTAATAAATCTTCTTGGTAGTGTCAGTCTGAGAATGCTAACAGATGCTGCTCATCTGGAATTATCATTTACAATTGTGAATCCTGGAAATGATATATTTCAGTATCTTATTCAAGATTACAGTTGTAGGCTTTGTTGGGTTTTTTAACATTGTTAAACTCTGCCCCATTATTAATGTTTTAGAGTCATCTGACTAGCTACCAGTCAAGTGCAATGCGTGTAACTGAAGCAGCTACCATGTATGTATGTTACTAAAAGTTGCCATATTCAGTGCTGTAGGCTGAGGTAATAAAATACTCCTTATTTATCATGTGGTACTATCTTTGTTCTAGCTCTTTGTAAAGTTATCTCATGCTATAGAGAGGAAATTCAGTGAGCTATTAGAAGCATAGTTGTATTTGACTCTGCTGCAAGAAGAGTTTTAAAGTTGATGTTAGAATAAGGAATTAGATCTTTGCACTTGACTGACTTTATTTCCATTGGAGGCACACTGTAGGAGTTTCTAGGGTATTATTCTACAGCTCTGAGCTTCTGCCTGGAAGCACCCATCTTTTGAGGAGAGAAAGGAATTCTTGGTGACCAAGCTCTATTGTTACTTTTCAAGGACTCTTTTCATTCTAGAAAGCCATAGTTCCTTTCTGGAAGACAGCCACAGCAGTGAAAGGGTGTGCTGCTTTCTCTGACTTTGAGCTAAAGAAACCCCCTAGGTGAGGAATTGCACTTTTATGCTTAACTCTCTACCTCTCAAATGGTTTGGACCCCTTTTGTTCCACATGTTTTTTAAGTGAGTGAATAATGCTTTGTTGGGGAAACTTTATCTGCTTTATTTGATAGGACCACTGATGTAACAGACTTAGTTTTCTATTGATGTTTAGTATGATGGATAGAGGCTAAATGGTTTGGATTCTTTAGGAGAAGTTGATGGGAAAATTCTGCTTGAGATTCTTCTATTAAAAAGAATCTTAATACATTTTTTTAATTGCTCGTGTACCAGGATGTGTTTCCCTGACTATGACCCCTGCATTGGAATCAGCTGCATATTATGAACATGCTTATTTGGAGTTTTGATCACCTTTGCTTAGAGATGTGACCAGTGTGGCGCCTCCTCTGATTGGGCTGCACTGCTTTGTACTACCATCACGCCATTGGTACCGCGAAGTGGGTTATCTTTCTAGTTGGTCCTGTGGCACGTTTCATAGCTATCCCTCTGTTTTAGTGACAACTCTTGCTCTTTCTGTCTAAACTAGTGGTGATAGAATTTTCATATTCACTTTTCAGAGACATAGAATTTAAAACTTTAATGTGATTTGATTAAATCTTTTGATTGTAACAATTTTCAAAGTGAAGATATTTTACTTAAACTTTGACTCTGCATGTTATCTTTTAGATATCTGTGTATTAACGTGGGCATGTTGTTCTGTTGAAACAAGAAGAGATCAACAGAGTTGTGCCACTTTGGTGAAGAAATTCTTTTCCCACAATTTCTTGATCATGTAGTATATCTGTGCTTCACTCCTTCCCATAGAACACATTTCCTGAAATACATGTCTTTAAGTCATTAACTTAGCTGGCTTAGGTACAGCATAAATTCTGTGCCTTTAGATACCTCTGAAGCTGCTGCTTATTTCTTAATATAAATAATGTGGTTTTTAGATGCAGCAGATTTATAACTGCTTTATAAGTTGGTGTTATTCACATAATTCATCTGGTCTTTGTGATTCAGAAGATACTATCCTACCTACGATTTTCAGTTTAGATCATTGTGAGGTGTTCCCTTCTTGACTAAGGAGAAGACCATCCTGGAAATGGACTTTAGAGGATTTTACCATTACTCAAAAGCCACCCAGAACAAATGGGATTTGAAGGAACTGTTCCATTTTCCTGTGTCCAGCTAATTAAAATTAACATCAGTGTCTCTGAATTACAGGCAGTGTTTCTAGACAAAGCATGCGCGGATTGCTCACCCTTTGTTTCTCTGCACGCTCCTTTTGGTTGGGTGCCTAAGAGTTTCTCCCCATCGTCTGTCGTTTCTTTTGATAAAGGTGTAGGGCCCCTGACAAGAAAGTAAAAAGAGAGCTGTCAGTGGCCTGTTGAAGGCTGTTTCCCCCTTTGGTGACTGATGTTCTCGTTCCAAACCACGTAGGTTGTACCCATTGGATAACTTAAAGCTGGTTGCTTTTGAGTCACCCACACAGAGCATCTTGGGTCTGGTTTATCTGAGGTTTGTTTGTGCTGGTTTGTTTTTTTACCACGGAAATTGATGTTTACTAATAAAGAACTCTAAGCAACTGAGATTTAAAAACAAATTTATTCCTGGCTTGTGTGAAGAGCAGACATCTTTGTCAATCTCTACTAAAGAAAAGCATTTTATAGAGAAAATGTTATTAGAAATGGTGGGAACAGCATTTACATACATTCCTGAGGAAGGTGACAGTAGGAGAAGGGAAATTGTGACCGATAAGTAAAACGAGTTCTTGCCCTTTACCGCAGGCTTCGTCACATAAGGTTTATAGTGGTACATCAAGCTTTTTGATAAACAGGGACAGAGTTGTAGACATGGTGGTGGTGTTCTTGACCCAAGAGAGACATTATTTTTGTTGTACAATTGAAGTCATCTAAATAATGTCGATGAAATTAATTCAGGAGACAACTTTTCAGCACTCAGTTTTTTGCCAGTATCACAGTAACTTGTTTACTGAAGAAAATGATATGTGAAAAAAATTATTTGTCCCTGCTTTATGTATTTGGCATTCATTGCATCAGACCTTTAAAAAACAAGTAACATTGATTAGAGAAGTGTGATCAGGCAGGCAACAAAGAGATTATTTAAGCAAATATCTGCTGGAGGGACATTCTTATAGAGGCATGCATTTACCTTACAGAGATTTTCCTGATGCACGAGGGGGGAAGTATTCCTAACAATTCTATCTCACTGTGTCTACAGTTGCCATTCCAATCTGAGGTAGGCAAAGTTAGTCATTGTACCTTAAAGCCACCAGAGACACAAGAGATGCTCGTGGTAAGAAGCAAAGAGATTTTTTAAGAAACATCATTCATTCAGTATACCATGGTGAGATCACTGAGCTCCATGATTTTAAAACTGAAACTGGGTGACAGAGCCATGACATTGTAATCACGGTCTTGAACTTTTCCTGACACCTATGTAAAAATTTGTTTCACCTTTTTTTTTTTTGGCAGGGATGTGGACAAATTATTGCCTAAAATAATTTCCAGATATAAAGGACATGTGTTCTTTAGAAATACTGAAGTGTTTCTTTGAATAAGTGATGTGGTTTTCATTTAATAGAGTTCCAAATAGCCTTTGTGATTATAAGGTGTCGAAAACTGCAAGCATTCTTGTACCGTGGGTATTCAGAGCCTATGTGGGATCAGTAAGAGGATTATGGACGAGGGTGAAATTGAAAGAAGGCTTAGTCTTGACCTGTGAACAGTCCCTGAGACAGGGAAAAGGAGGTCAGTGCTTTTATTTTGACACTATTTATACTTGAACTATTTAGTAAATGTTCAAACTCGGGTATTAAGGTTGGCTTTTTTATTAGAAATGAGGAAGTTTGTGCATTATTTCATCTCTAATCTAATGAAAACGTACTGTCTTTATTAAATGAAACATAAGTTTTAGAGATTAAGAACATAGGAAAAGACCTGATACGCCCAACGGGAAAGTGCTGAGCCGCAGCTCTCTCCTTCTGATTTAAATCTTCCTCTCATTCTTCTTTCTAATATTTATAGGATGTTAGAAGATGAAATTCAGCTTAACAGTGTGGAAAAATTTAGCTCAGCACAATTAAGAAACAAATGATTGTCCCACTTGAAGATGAAGAAACTGTAAACAGAAGTAGAAGAAGCTGTTGGGAAAGTTTTTTTTCTGATGACACATTGCTTCTTTGAATAAATCTTTGTGTCAACTAAAACCTTGCCTTTGCTTTCTCTATTGCAAGCACCAGGTCCTTGTCGTGACTTTATGTCTTTCCTAAGCATTTTCAGAAGGAATTGATGGAATTCTCCCTACTGTTGATATACCACAGCAGCACATATTTACATGGGACTTTTTGGCTAAAAGGCCCAACTTTTCTTTTTTGTACCTTTATGACTGTATCTTTAATACAAGGCTGGACTATTTATGTAGTCTGTTGCCTGAGACTGTGGTGGCAGAGGGACAATATTGGGGGCAGTATTAGAATTTGTTTAAGTCTGAACCGGGAATTCCATTTGTCTTAGTGACATTAGTGTCAAACTGTTAGTGCCACACTATTTTAAATTGTGTCCAAGAGCCCGAGAGGCCTAGGCTCATAGGTGTCATCTATAAACTTAGAAACAAACAAAGAGCCTCTCTCCACTGAATATGGAAGCCGAGTGAGCAATTAAAGAGCAGCCCGGGACCTCACCCGGGCAGCGTGTCGGAACCAGAGCTCACGAGAGTTCCCTGGATATTGTTGGAAACTGTCAGAGAGAAGCTAAAGCAAATAATCAAAGTGAAAATAATTATTCCTGGGAAAAGTCTTGTTTTGGAAGCTAAGTGTAGTGGAAAGAATTGTGACTAGTAACTGTTGAATCGTTGGTTCTAGTCTCAGCTCTGCCTGTAACTGTTTGGCATATTGCTTCAGAGCGCAAGGCTTTTTTCCATAATGACGGGTCGAAGTAGGTTGTTCCCAAATTCCCTTCCAGCTAAAAAAAAATTGATTGTGTGCTTTGGATCACCTTTGAAGAATTTTTGAGTGTTAGGATATAATTTACCTATTAACAAATATGCACATATCTTAATCATACAGCTTGAATTTTTATACCCATGTAATAACCATCCAGATCAAAATTAGAATATCTTTATCCTTCCAGAAAGTTCCCTCATGCTCCTTCCATCCAGTACAACCTCTGACCAGAGATTATCACTCTGCCTTTTATCATCACAGATTATTAGCATTGTCTATATCGAACTTCATGTAAATGAAATCATTCTGTACCTACTCTTTTGTGTCTGACTTCTTTTGTTCAACTTAATGTTCTTGAGACTCGTCCAGGTGTTACATGTATCACTAGTTCATTTTTTAAAAACATTGCAGTGCAGTATGAATATAACACAGTTTATGTATCCATTGTCCTGTTATTTGCAGTTTCAAGCTGATTATGAATAAAGCTGCTTTAAACTTTCCTGTATGTCTTTTTTTTTTTTTTTTAACCATATGCACTCATATCTTTTGGGCATAAACCTAGGACTGGAATTGTTGTCTCACAAAGTAGGCGTGTGTTTAGTTTTACTAGGAACTGCCAAGAAAGTATTCCAAAATGATTATACCAGTTTTCACTCTTAACAGCAATGCGCGAGTCCTGACTGGTGTGGCTTATTGGGTTGGGTGTTGTCCTGTGAACTGAAAGGTCGCCGGTTCGATTCCCAGTCAGGGCACATACCTGGGTTGAAGGCCAGGTCCCAGTTGAGGGCATGAGGCAACTGATTGATGTTTCTCTCTCACACATCGATATTTCTCTCCCTCTTTTTCTCCCTCCCTTCCTCTTTCTCTAGACATAAATAAAATCTCAAAAAAGCAATGTGTGAGTCATTCCAATGAATATGCACTGTGATTTTAATTTGCTTTTCTCCACTGTATACTGATACTGAGCTCCTTGAATATAGGTGGGGCAAAAGGAGGTTTACAGTTGTGAGTATACAAAACAGAGTTCATTCTTTTATTATTATTTATTAATTATTATATTATTTTTCTCTATGAACAAGTGTAAACCTAGTTTTGCCCTACCCTGTATTCTTACTGGTCATTTGAATGTCTTATTTTGTAATGAATTTATGAAGTCTTTCACTAATTTTTATTGGGTCCACTGCCTGTTTTGAATTTCAGGTGTTCTTTAAATATTCTGGATGCATGTGTGTTATATATTTTGAAAATATTTCCTTTCATTTTATTGCCTTTTCACTTTCTTATTGGTGTTTTTGACAAGCAGAAGTCCAGTTTTTCCATTGTTTTTCCTTTTATGCTTTTCATAAAAAATTTTCCCTTTCAGTCTTGAAGTGATGCTTTTCTCTAGTTATTGTGTAGTTTTGGTCATTGTGTTTATCTCTACAATCTTTTTCAAATAACTTTTTGTTATGATATGAGGCAAGGATCAAAGGTTAGTTTTTTCCATATAGATATCCAGTTGCTCCAGCACTATAAAAAAGACATGCCTTAAAAAAAAAAAAAAGAGCCATGTCAACTAAAAAAAAAAAAAAAAAAAAGACATGTCTTGCCCTGGCTGGAAGGCTCAGTTGGCTGGAGCATTGTCCCATGCACCAAAAGATTGCAGGTTCAATTCCCAGTCAGGGCACACACCTAGGTTGTGGGTTTGACCCCTCATCAGGGTGCATATAGAGGCAACCAATCGATGTTCCTCTCTCATCTCTTTCTCTCTCTCTCCCTCCCTCTCTCTCTTTCTCTCTCTCTTTCTCTCTCTCTCTCTCTCTCTCTGTCAAAACATTGAGAAACATATTCTTGTGTGAGAATTAAAAAAAAGACATGCCTTCCCCCCCAATGAATTTCAGATGCCTTTTTAAAAATCCTATTTTTTCTGGGTCCTCTGTTCTGTTCCATTGATATATATTATATCTTGACACCATTATCATACTGCTTTAATTACTGTAGCTTTTTAGTAAGTTTTAAAATCTAACAGGTTAATGTATTGGCAATTCTAGGTTCTTTGGGTCCCCATACACATGTATATGAACATACATACCAGTGGTTCGTGGTGTGGCCCCTGGACCTTAGAAGTTTCCAAGATACTTTCAAGCAGCCTGTGAGCAAAAATTATTTTTATAAAAATACGATGTCATGATTTGCCTTTTAAAAATACTATGTTGACATTTAGTACAGACAGTATAGAAGCAATGGCAGCTAAACCTGCTGGAATCTTAGCATAGTAAAAGCGCTGTTACCAAAGCATACTTGTAGTTGATGTTACTCACGTTTGGAAAAAAAAGCTATAATTACTTAAGAATATCTTTGATAAAATATCAATCATTACATTTATTATAAATTTTTGAAAAATTTTAAAAATTCTATAAATTTTATTAAATTTTGCTACTTGTGTACTTCTTTTTAATATTCTCTGTACCACAGTGCATGATGGTCGCACTAAGGAGATGCACTTGTCTGGTGGTTGTGAGTTGACCTACCAACTGTTTTACCTTAAAGAGCAACCAACAAACTGAGTTTATTTAGACACAGATATTGGACAGTTTCTCAAAAATAAACAAAGTAAGCCAGCCACTTCAAAAAACCCCCCAAAAATCTGACATTTATTACCAATGATAAAATTCTAGTCTTTACTTGAAAATTGGAAATTTGAAAATCACATATTCACATGTATCTACCACTGTTTCCTTAACAGGTTGCTAGTATTTAAAGACATTTTTGATGAGACAGGTGGTGATATTAATGATGGTGATATTTTTATGTCATATAAGATAAATTGATATTTGAAAGAGCTGTAATATTTTCAAAATGATCAGTTTTATGATATTACAAAACTGTGAGTAATGGACTAATTCCAAGGGTAAGATAGGAAAAAGGATTTTAATATAAAAGAATAGAAAAGTTAATTCATAGGGTTTCAGAGATCATTGCAACTAACTTGTCCTGATTCAAGAAAATGTTTGAAAACCATCGACATACTGGTGTGTGTGTGTGTGTGTGTGTGTGTGTGTGTGTGTATCTCCTCATACTTACACATTAACTATATATTTATCTCTATAGAACTTTAGGTGAGATTTGATGATAATTTCTCGTTGAATCTGTAATCAAATTTGGGAGAATTGATATCTTATAATGATTAAATTCTTCAATACATGAACCTTTTATAGCTATCCATTTATTTAGGCTTCTTTAATTTTTCCTAATTGTTAAGTTTCAGTGTAGAAGTCTGAAACATATTTTTGTATTATTTATTTCAATTACTTGATGTTTTGATGCTATTATAGTGTGTTTTATTTCCTCTTTCAGGTTTTTTATAGCTTATATACTGCCATACTTTTTGTATGTTGAACTTCTATCCAGGAACCTAAGTTCATGTATTAATTCTAGTAGATTCCTTTGAATTTTCTACTATGCAATCATGTTATCATCAAAATATCTGCCAATAAAGATGGTTTATTTCTTTTCAATCTTTATACCTTTTATTTCTTTTCCCTCTTTGTACTCACTTAGACATAAGTACAAAATGTTGACTAGAAATGATGATATTGAACATTCTTGTCTTCTTAATCTGAAAAAATATAGATCTTAAATAATTCATTGAATGAGCTTAACAGCTGACTGCAAGCAGAAGGAGAAAGGATCAGAGACTCTAGAACAAGTCAGAAATTACCAATACTGCAGCAGAAAGCAGTATAAGAAGTATGGGAGTGAATATTAAACTGTCTGACATGTTTAATTGTCACACATGGATGACAGGAAGGGGAGAGTAGGGCAGACGAAAAGAAGGGCTGAGAATTTTCCAACATTAATTAAAGACATCCACTAAAAGTTTCAAGAAGCTCCATGTTCCCTACATAGGATAAACACAAAGAAAACCATACCTAGGCGTAGCACAAAGTGTTGAAATGTAAAAATCATCAAGTAATTTTAAAAGCCTATGTTTCTTTGTTGGCTTCATATTTGGGTGAGGTTTTAGAGCTTTGACAAAGTCATGGTGATTTTTGGGTTTCTTTGGCAGTATGAGATCCCTGTCTCCCAATGATCTATGAGAAATCTTTAGGATTTGTGTTTTTTAAAAAAGTAAAAGATATGGGAAACAAGTATTTGTTGATAAGCGTCTGTGTGCCCACCCCTGTGCTAGGTTTTCCCATGGCACATCTCATTTTGTCACATTTAATTAGGGTCACAGGTCCATTTCAGAAGTATGCAAAGAGTGGGACGTAGGACTCCTAGTTCCAGATACTTAAAATTACTTAAAGTGCATCGTGGTGACACCTCAGATAAGTCCAAACTTCTTTTTACCTTGCCTGATCAGATATTCACTTCAAAACACTGTAGGCTGAAATGAGCCATGTGCGAGTTGAAGAGAATCAACTATTCAGGTGGTGAAAATGTGTGAATGCAGCCGGCAGATGAAGTTCCAGTGCGATGAATTCCCAGCTTGTCCTTATGGCTTCAGGCAACAACTGACAGGCCTGGCTGGTCATTGGCTTTCCATTTCTGGCATTGATAGGACGGAAAATTCTTAGTGTGACAGATACTTAAAAGCTGTCCCTGTTATAGTGGATACAAACAGCGCTGGAGGGTCCTTTTTGCATGGAGATGTAATCAATATGGTCTAGAGTTCTTGACCCGGACCTATAATTATCTGGACGTTATAAAGGTAGCTTGTTGTTACAGAAAATGCTTATATTCAGAACTTGGGGGCTAAGTTGTGAATGGAGAGAAGAAAAATGGAGGCTTTGTCCTTCTATACTTGACAGTATTTTGAAGGCTAACAGAGTAATCACAGAGCAGGGTATTCTTACAGGATTAGAACGTTGGATATTTAGGATTTGGGGTGCTGAAGTCTACCTCTCACCTCGGATGCTATCCCGATACTCCGCAAAAGTTGTGACGTTAATGTTATGCAGCTTGTGACTGGGATTTTTTTGAATGCCAAAATTGAATGTTTTCATTGATTCAAATACTTAGATTTGAAGTGCAGCTTAAATAATAACACATTTGAGTTTGGTCTTTTCCGGCAGCTAAAGATATGCGGAGGAAAGAAATAGTGTAAGCAGGTATCAACGACATTCATGACCCAGGGGCAAGAGTGCATTGAAGGAGACAACACTGGTAGCAAATCGTAAGACCCTATCTTTACCAGTGCATTGAAGTATATTTTGATTGAGATTAATGTGCCACCTGAAAACAGTAAACATGCAGCCATAAAGTGATTTAACAGTAGATGTGGATCCTGATTCCTGTGTCAGTTCTTGGCCCAAGATGCCTCTGGAGGGCATTGTCATGGGATAGCCCTGTGTAGGGTGCTCTGATAACAAGGGAGAAAGTAGTGCGTTGGGATGGAGGGCTTTCTGAGAATAAGGGCTGTCTTTGTATTTCTGCATGCCTGGTACTGTGCCTGCCGCAGAGCAGGCGATCGATATTTGTTGCATTGTTGATTTCTCATAAAAATAAGACTTTAAATATACCATAAAGGGATGAGAATATAATAGTGCTGCATGTTTATATCTCCGTTCCCTCACTTAAATGTAGAAAACGTAGTCCTCAGCTAGAATCTTTAATAGGGTTGCCCTTAGGTTTTCAGTCACTATTCCTTTGTTCAGGTCCTTGGTAAATGGTGATGAGTTGAAATATTTTGCAGAGCATTTCAAATGATATTTTATGTTAATTTTAAAAAGCATTATTATTTTCAAGTAGTATTTTTCTCAGCTTTGATAGCTTTTGTATAACCAGATAATAAAAATAAAGGAATTATGACCCTCAACTCCACTGTGCTTTGGTCTTACTAGGCTAGCATGAAAATTTGTGTTTTAAGGTTATCTTAACTAGCAAATTCCTGCTTTCTGGGATCTGCCAATTAAGCCTGGCAAACTTCCACTGAAAAAAATTAGCCTTACTTTTGTCTTCTGGTCACACCAAGCTAGCTTTCAGACTTAGCATTGTACGAATATTCGGGGCAGCCTTTTAAGCCAGCCCATCTTCGTCAGGGGCCCAGGATATTGGCCTACAGGAATGTGCCCTAACTTCTATTAAGCCAAAACATTTTGTTGAGAATCGTCACCATTTTGGTAATGTCACTGCACTTGAGTGACTTGATGTATGCTCTACAAGCCCTGTGGGACATGGTATCTTGCGTCTTCAGCCAGTCTTAATTTTTGTGTTCTCAGAATATCGGAGAGACTACAGTTATTCAGTAAATGCTCAATGTGAAGATGGTAGGAAAGAACAAAAGTTGCACTTGAAAGTAATTGAACTCCTCAGTAGTCCCTTTTTTAGATGAGTTTATGTAGTTTTTCATGTAAAGAATGTTTACATGATTGAAGAGGGAAAAGACTCTTTTACCATCTGTTTTTTTCCACCTAAAGAGGATATTCACTGCATCCACAGTAATCCCATGACATTCTCTTATCAAGCTGACTTTTCCAAAGTCTGAAATTTTATAGCCGTGTTGGGTCCCAGGTCCTCAATCAGAGGGCCTAAGCCAGCGAGGCCTTAGTAACATTTTGGTATAGTGTCCGAAACGTTTCGTTTGCCTTGAAACCTGTTCCTAATTTCACTCTTTATTTCAAATACCCCCATTGATTAAATTAATTGCTTTCCCTTCTGTTCTTAAACTTTTACTGTTGTGTTTATCACCTCATATTAAAGTTAGTTGGGAACCATTTCCCATTGTAGACTGTGAACGCATCTTTGTGCTCCCACAGCACCCGAACGGTTCCGACACGTAATAGGCACTCAATAAATGTTAATGGATTCAACATTTCAGCGTGGAATATTGAAACCAAACTTTTGCGTTTGACTAGATGTAGGAGGGGAACCGAGTGACTAGAGAACACAAGTGAGGAGCCTTTTTTTCGCTTTTTTAGAACACCTGCATGTATTATCCATGTAAAACATAGACAAACTCTCTTTTTAACACCTGGCAAATTTTTCAGAATTTGACAGGTTACTATGGCAAGTTATTATTGTTTGTTTATGCAGATGAAGAAACTGAGGATAAGGGATGTTAAATAATGTGACAGTTGTCATAGAGCTGATAGGCAGGAAAACAAAGATGAATTCTGTCACTTTTTCCAGGATATTGAACAGCAGATTGGCCATGATACCCTGCCGTGATTTTTTTCTTACCGTTAGCGGGTCGCAGGGCGTATACATGACGTAGGAATTATCCTTATGTGTTCTTTCTACCGTATAATTAACACATTTGTCAGAAACAGCATCAGCTCTCTTGAGTGGCACCGCCATTTTAAGGGACCACTGACAAAACCTCTTTGAGGAGGTTTTGATGACTGAGGACTGTTGCCTGCTGGCTCCCCTAGATCTCTCCACAGCTCACAGACAGACTTGCACCCTTTAAGAAGAACACGTTTGTTTTTAGCTAAGAAAGCCACTGTCTATCAGGTGATGTTTCTTCAGGCTGAAGAAGGCTTTCACTAAAGAATGGTGATTACCCAAGGTCACATTTCTTTTCCATCTACTTGTGAGAAAATGCAAACTAAAGGAATTGTGTTTGCAATGCCCAATTTATTCTATAATTGGGGGCTGGGAGAGGGTGGCAGAAGTGGTTATATTTCTCTCAAAAATATCGTTAATGGCTTTTTCAAAAATATGGATTAAAGCATAAAAGAAGCCAAAAAAAGCCTTGATTTGAAATGGACCTGACACCTTGGTCTTCGATCACGGCATCACATATGATGTGGGGATTCCCAACGGGCCTTTGTACACTTCAATATTTATTACTATAAGAGCTAGGAGTTCTTTTTTTTTTTTTTTAAGATTTTATTTCTTTTTAGAGAGAGGGCATGGGAAGGAGAAAGAGAGGGAAAGAAACATCAATGTGTGGCTGCCTCTTGCATTCTCCCTGCTGGGGTCCTGGCCTGCAATCCAGGCATGTGCCCTGACTGGGAATCGAACCCGCAACCGTTTGGTTCGCAGCCTGCACTCAATCCACTGAGCCGCACCAGCCAGGACAGAACCCTAGGCTAAGTTCTTAGCTGCTTTGAAACTTGTAAGAGCTGTTCAAATCCCATCCACTAGACTTGTGTTTTCATATGTTAAAATTTCTTTTCTTTCTTTTCTTTCTTTCTTAGTATAGGTTTCTCAGAAAAACCTCTCCACCTCAAATTCTGAATAATAATATCTGCGTTTTCAATAAACTTAAGAAGAGCTCGGATATGAAACTATACCTGAGAGAGCATGTTTTTGTTTTTCTTTTCTTGTCCATTAATGCTCGGGATCTATGGGGTCGTTATTTAACTGACCCAATTTATGCCTGTTTTTCCATCTGCAAAATGGTAACTAAATTTTGCCTTCTATCTGGTCAAAATACTAATAAATTAACGGCTCTGGGGAGATGCTTCTATCAGCTCCTGCTCTTAATGGTGGAATTTTCACTGTAGCTTGCTTTTACACTGTGGTTTTAAGAATGAACACTACAGTTCATTGTGGTTTATGTTTAACAAACGATTTTAAGACTAAAGAGAAATTACTAAAGAATCTCAATGAATATAGTATCATTAGCATTCATAAAAATAGCTATGTGGAAATTAGATGTTCTTGACTGACGACACAGAAGTATTTTGAGAGTGTGATCATGAAAATTAGAGTAAATTAGTATAATTTTGAATTATGTATTTCCTTACTTATGAAGGAAACCTAAGTAGACTGTGTAGTTCTGGAAAAGTTACAGAATTAAAAGGATGTAAATAGGATATTTTCCATCTCTACTTACACCTTGTGTTATATGCAGCCCATACAATTTTTGTGCTGCATATTAAGTTTTATATAATGAATAATAGTGGCTTTTGGTAACATTTGATTGCTCAATGTACTGTGCTAAGCATTTCACACGCATTACCTTCTTTAGTCTTCACAAAAATCCTATGAAGTGAAGGTATTGTTTTAATTTCCTTTTTTTCAGAAAGAGAGCTATGGCTCAGAGGAATTATGTACAATATACTGCTTCCCACTTTGACAGTACCATCTGAATTTCTTTGTAATGAACATTTTTATATAGATCTTTATTAAAAATATATTTGATAAATGCACTTTTAGAATAAACAGGTTTGTAATAGAAGTTCACAGACCTGTGGTCAAATGCAGATGGATTTCTATTTCTATAGCTGACCAGGTATATGGCCTTGAGTCTCTCTGTCGAGTATAAGAGTATAAAAACACCCATGGAAGAGTAGGAAGAGTATAAAAACACCCATGGCCTATGGTGCGAAAGTTAATCGATAAATATAGCATTCTTACAGCTTCTGACCACAGTTCAGGCACATAACAAATAAATGTTAGGTCACTGTTACTTTATTTCAATATAATAATAATGGCTTTTACTATATGCCAAAGTTTTTGTTTTGCTCTTTATGTATATTATGGCCATACTATTGTCCTCATTTATACTTGAGGAAACCAACTTAGAAAAGTGGTAGGTCCCAGCTTGTAGGCCAGGCAGTCTGATTCCAGACTTTGTATTTTTACCTAATAGGGGATTTTCTCTGAGGATATTTTCTAATAAATTAGATTCTGATATTTCAGGCAGTGGTCTAACTCCCAGTAGTTATTATCACACCTCTCCTTCTCTCCCATCAGTTCTTCCATTTTTAGATTTTGACAATATGACAATTCCTGGCCCTCAGTTGATTTCTACAGTAAGTTTGTTAACATTAGATGTTCAAAGACCTTGTTGATTTGAAAATCTGTGATCCTGTACTATTTGGTACATTTCTAGTATTTTCAGGCAGCTCTCCCTGTCCTTTCAAGAAATGACAGCCATCCCTGTGGCTTACTGAGAAACATGTTGACTTCTTTCTATACTGAACTGAAATTAACCATTTCATTGGGTTTTGGGTGAGGACTACAGAATGGAAATGTACTCTTCAAGCCTGTCTTAAAAAAGAAGAACCTCAAACTAGTTCTCTGCAAATGAGTTTGACTTTGCTCTGGTTTGGTTTTTTCATGTAAATACAGTTTGCTCAGCCTCCAAAAGATGAAGAGATGGCGCCCTTTTGTTTGCCAGAGCATGTGGGACTGGCTGCTATGTCTGTCTCTGACTCTCTTCACATGTTGTCTCTCTTTCCCCCTCTTCCCCCTGCCTCTGTTTGTTTGTCTTCTGTTTCTATTTCCCCTTCCTAGCTTCGAGCTTTCTATTTTGGTAATTGTCTTTTATATCTGTAAGTGAAAGACTTTCAAGGATGCTGAATCTGTCATTATTTTTACAGCACTGCTTATATGCACAGAAGATTTCAGCACGGCTGTAAAACTTGTCCGTGGCGTGCATTTGGCAGATGGTTTTTAGCCCGGGTGAGACTTTTCATTGGGATCATGAAAGGGTTGGGGCGTCACTGCCCCTCCACTCTTCCCTCTTCCAGTATGACATTAGTGGTTTTAGCTCTTGTTGACCCTTCTAAAAACCAAAGCTTTATAGCCTATTAGAGCTTAGTGTGGATTTTTTTTTTATGATATGTTGGAGGGAAAGAAAGAAAACTCCTCTAAAGTTACAAATGGTTTCATTTACCAAAATGACTATTTCTCTTGGAAAGTTTTATCATTTCTTAAAAATTTCCAGGAGTTGGGTGGGCTTGATATCCTCCCTCCCACTCCACCTCCCCACCCACACTGTCATGTTGGCAGAGACCTCGAGCTTTAAGCATAATTCCAGGCTTCTCGGAGACAAATTATTGGCCAAGGAATAACCAAGACAGACTTTTCTGCTGTTATTTTAAAGAAACTTTTCAGTTGAAATCAAAGTAAGGACAAAATACTATAGGCTTATTATTTTTAAAGGTTTTATTTATTTTTAGAGAGGGGGAGGGAGGGGGAAAAAGAAGGAAACATCAATGTGTTGTTGCCTCTTGTGCGCCCCCTACCGGGGACCTGGCCTGCAACCCAGGCATGTGACCTAGACTGGGAACTGAACTGGTGACCCTTTGGTTCACAAGCCAGCACTCAATCCACTAAGCCACAGCAGACAGGGTTACAGGCTTTTTGACTGCTTCATTTGTAAAACATATGACAAATCCTCTGAAACATCAGTAATCTATTTCCAGCAACCTTGGGGGATTGAGAAAATCTATGCTTTTCAAATCTATACTTAATATCATACTTCATCATTTATTGGGTCAAATAGCCGTCTAATTTACTTAGGATCTATGTTGGTACCTTGAGCTCCAAATCAGGTATGACGTGACACCTTGTGAGAGATTCTCTGCATTGCCCTGTTTCTGCTTCATTAAAGGAGGTTATTTAAGCGTCGTTATTTTCCCAAAGGTATCTGAAGGTTTTAATGACGCAAAAAATATTTGTGCTCTCCATAAAAATAATACTTAAATATTTTATCTTATGTTTTGCTTATCGAAGTAATTTTGCTCTCCTAATGTGAGCTTCTGATGGGTACACAAGGAACCACTCTAGAAACAGAAGGATTTCCTGGCCCAAGTAAGTAATGCCCTCCAGTAACGTACCAGATTATATCATAAATCTAGGCATGGCAGAGAAGAGGGAAAGTCGTGCGTTATCTACTACCACAGGCTGTGTATAATCTGCACTTCAGGTACCTCCATCGGCCTCCACCCTGCTGTCGGCTCAGCTGTGGCTTTTAATGGAGCCTTCGCTGCACCTCCCCTCTTTCATCCCTCCCTTTTTATGAGAATAAAAAGTAAATTGGGTGCTATTTAAATATTCCCTACTTATGTTTATTGAAAACTACCCTGCCGCAGGGCATAGCACTTTGAAAAACTGCCTCCCTGCAGCCCGGTGTTCCACCCACGTGGTTTCCCCCCAAACCTGGACTTTGTTTTCCTCAGACCTTTAATTTCTTTCAACCAAACGATCACAGAAAAACTTAGGAGGAGCCTCGTTTCATTTGTGAGGTTTTTAATAAGAGTTAAGTGGAGTGTGGCTAGAAAGCCAGACCCGTGAAAAGCCATGGCTGTGCTGACACTGGAGGAACACCTGCAGAGCTCGCAGACTTCCTGCCTCCAGTGCTGGGCGGAGGGAAAAACCAGGGAAGTGGAAGGGTTTTCGCCCAGGTCCACGCTGGAAAGGAAAGCGAGCAAGGGTCGTGTGGTCGGGTTCGTTTGCCACGTACTGGTGTTTTCTTTCAGAGTTTGTCCTGCTTATATGTATATGATCGTCCTAGGAATTTTTGAAAATACAAAAAGGCATAAATAAAGTTTAAAAACTAATTGTGTTCCACAGATAGAATTCTTTTTAACATTTTGATATGTAACGTCTTAGTGTCTATTATTATCAGCAGATTTCCTTCTAGTCATTAATCATGTTTCAAAACATAGACATTTTGATTCTTATATTCTCAGAATCATTTGTCTAATCTTCTATTTTGGTTTTTAATTTTTTTTACCATACTTATTAAGAATAAATAAATTTCCTATATAAAAATCTTTGGGTTATATATTTCTAAACATTGAAAGAAGAATTAATACCAGCCCTTCTCAAACTCTTCCGAAAAATAGAAGAGGAAGGAACACTTCCAGACTAATTTTACAAAGCAAGAACCAGACAAGGACACTACAAGAAAATAAACTTAACAGGCCAGTATCCCTGGTGAACATAGATGCAAAAATCCTCAATAAAATATTAGTAAACTGACCCGCACAGGTGTGGTTCGGCAGGCTGAGTGTCATCTTGCAAACTGAAAGATTGCCGGTTCAGATCGCGGTAGCTGGTCTGATTCCCAGTAGGGGCACGTGCCTGGGTGGCAGGTTCCATCCCCGGGCGGGTATGTGCAAGAGGCATCCAATCGGTGTTTCTCTCTCTTTCTCCCTTTCCTTCTCTCTAAAAAGAAATAAATAAAATCTTTAAAAAAATATTCAACAATACACGAAAAGGATATATATCATGATCGAGTGGGGTTTATTCCAGGGATGCTAGGATGGTTCAACATCACCAAACCAGTCAGTATTGTACACCACATTAACAAAATGAAGGATGAAAATTATATGAGTATCTCAATAGAGGAAGCATTTGAGAAAATTCAGCTTCTTTTTATGATTTAAAATACTCAACAAATTGGGCATAGAATCAACATACCTCAACATAACAAAGTCCATATACAGCAAGCCCACAGTCAGTAGCAGACCCAGTGTTGAAAAGCCAAAAAGTTTTCTGTCAACATCAGGAAGAAGACAAGGATGCCCACTCTCACTACTTTTACTCAGCATCTCACTGGAAGTCCTTACCAGACCAATTAATCAAGACAAAGAAATAAAAGGCATTCAAATCAGAAAGGAAGAAAAGAGGTTGTCATTATTTGTAGATGACATGATATTATGTGTAGAAAACCTTAAAAACTGCACCGAAATGCTGATAGAACTAAACAAATTCAGTAAAGTTTCAGAATACAAAGTCAATATATAAAAATCATTTGTGTTTCTATATACTAATAATGAACTATCAGAAAGATAAATTAATAAAATAATCCCATGTTTAGTTACATGGGAGGAAAAACACTGAAATACCCAGGTGTTAGTTTAACCTGGGAGCTGAAAGACCTGTGTACTGAAAAGTGTAAGACATGAATGAAAGAAGTTGAAGGTACCACTGGAAAGATATTGGGTGCTCATGTTTTGGAAGATGTAATATTGTTACAATGTTCATACTACCCAAAGCAATCTACAGATACAATGCTATCCTTATCAAAATTCCAATGGCATTTTTCAGAGAAATAGACCAAACCATCCTAAAATTTGTATGAAACCATAGAAGATCCCAAATAGCCAAAACAATATTGAGGAAGAACAAAGCTGGAGGCACTATGCTTCTTAATTTCAAACTATATTACAGAGCTATAGTAATTAAAACAATATAGCAGAAAAGTAGATTAATGGAATAGAATGGAGAGCCTAGAAGTAAACCACACACGTACATGGTCAATTCATTTACAACAAAGGAACCAAGAATATACAATGGGGAATGGATAATCTCTCTTCAATAAGCAGTGTGGGATCATTGGATCACTATCTTAAACCTTACACAAAAATCTACTCAAAATAGATTAAAGTCTTGAATATAGACCTGAAACCATAAAACTCCTAGAAGAATGCATAGGCAGAAAGCTTCTTAACACCCATCTTGGCTGTGGTATTTTAGATTTGATTCCAAAAACAAAACAACAAAAGCAAAAATAAACAAGTGGAATTACATCAAACTGTAAAACTTCTTTACAGCAAAGAAATCATCAGCAAAGTGGAAATGTAACCTGTGAATGGGAGAAAATGTGTGCAAATTTCTATATCTGTTAAGGTGTTAATATCCAAAATACATCAAAAATACATATAACTCAATAAAAAACAATTCTATTTAAAATGGGCAGAGAATTGAAGACATTTTCCGCAGAAGATGTACAAATAACCAACAGGTAGATGAACGGGTGTTCATCATCACTAATCATCAGGGACGTGCCCATCAGAACCACAATGTAACATCCCCTCTTCCCCGTTAGAAGGACTGTCATCAAATAGAAAAGAATAACGAATATGTTGGCAAGGATGTGAAGAACAGGGAACCCTAGTGCACTGTAGATTGGAATGGTGGGATGTGAACTGATGCAGGCCCTGTAGAAAACATTTGGAATTTCTTCAGAAAAATTAAAAATAGAGCTACCATATGATCCAACAATTCCACCTTGGGGTATTTATCCAAAGGAAACAAAAACACTAACTCAAAAAGATACCTGCACCTTGAAGTTTAATGCAGCATTATTTTCAGTAGCCAAGCCATGGAAACAACCGAAGTGTCCATCAATGAATGAATGAAGAAAATGTGATACACACACACACACACACACACACAATGGACTATTATTCAGCCATAAAAAGAAGGAAATTCTGCCACTTGTGACAATATGGAGAAACCTTGAGGGCATAATGCCAAGTGAAATAAAGCAGACAAAGACAAATACTGGATGATAAGAAAAAAAGAATTCACACAGACAAGAGGCCGGAGGCAGCCACTGGTAAGTGGGGATGTGACGTCCAGCATGGTGATAATAGTTAATTATACTGCATGCATTATACTGTAGTTAATAATACTGCATGCATTATTTATTTGAAAGTTGCTAAGAGAGTAGATCTCAAAAGTTCTCATGATAAAACAATATTTGTAGTGGTGTGGTGATGGGTGTTAACTAGATTCATTGTGGTAACCTTTTTACAATATATACATATATTGAATCATTGTCATGCACCTGAAACTAATATAATGCCATGTCAATTATATTTCAATTTTTAAAATGTAAAAATATGGTTGAATGGAAAGTTTTCACACACACACACACACACACACACACACACGAGATCTGTCCATGTACTATGAAAAATAGAGAAAGTTATTGAAGAAAAAACAAGGTACAGAAAATATTGTACACAGGACAGTGATGCCTCAGTCTTCTTCACAGTAGGCAGCTTGGGACCTCACACAGTTCTCCCAGTCGCCATCAGCTGCCCTGTCATATTTTCCTGAATCTCACTGAATCATCTGAATAGTTTCCACTGAGGAGTTCAAGCTTAACACCAAACTGATGCAGATTTATTGCTCTACTTGCTCAGGTATTTTGAATGTGATGGCAACACAGTCCACATGCTCACTTGATGGCATCTACTGCCCCCACTGACTAGTCCAGTGAAGTCGTCATTGTTCACACATGCACATTCCAATTCATTCTCCTTGGCTGCTAGGTCATGCAAACTGTTCTTGTTATATTAGCAATTGCTGGAATTTTTCCAGACAGACCTTGAGTATAACCACAATAAAAAAAAAGAAAGAAAAAGAATGAACAAGTTTTATTTTGGGAGAAAATAATTTTAAGTTATTTTTAACTTAATTTATTTGATTACTTTTGAGGTTGAACATTGAAAAATGTTAATTAGCCATTTACCATTACCTTTAGAAGTTTTTCTATTTTTATTAATTTTAAGATTTTTTTTCAACTTTTCACTTCCAACCTGTGTATATTATTATGTTTGAAATGACTTTCTTATAGACAATGTATAGTTGAGTCATGTTTTTAATTTTCTCTGCCAATCTGTCTTTTATTTGGTGTTTGTAGACCATTTACACTAACTATAATTATTTATATGTTAAGGCTTAAGTCTGCCATTTTATTTTTATTTTCTATTTGTTCTCTGTTTTTTATTCCCCCTCCCCCGCCCTGGCTTCCTATGAATTGCTTGAACATTTTATAAAATTCCATTTTGATATATATATCTATAGTGTTTTGTATTAAACCACTTGATGGAGTTTTATGAATGGTTGCTCGGGTGTATTACATCGTCAGAACATCACAGTCTCGTGTTGTCATTTTACCAGTTTCAGCAAAGCCTTTCCTCTCTTTACCTCCCTATTTATAATGTGATTATCTTAAATATTTCCTCTATAAACACTTAGAACCACATGGGTGATATTTACAATTTTTGCTTTAACTCTTGAACATAAGGTAGAAAACTTAAGCAGAAAAGCCTATTTACCCATAGTTTTGTTTACATTTTCTTTCTTTTTATAACATTCTTAAGTTCCTTCTTTTGTTTTCTTTTTGTTAGAACTTCTTTTAGAGTAAGTTTGCTGACAAGTTCTCTTCAGTTTTGTTCATTTGAGAATGTCTTGATTTCTCCCTTATTTCTGAAAGATGCTTTCTCCGGACACAGGATTCAGAGTTGACGATTCTTTGCTTTAAATACTCAAAAAAACATTGTGTAAGTTTTCTTCTAGCTTCCATGCTTTTTGAGGTGTTTTTTCCCTGGAACTGAAGTGTTATTTTTCTGTGGCTGCCTTCAAGATTTTTTGTGGGATTCTTTGGGAGTATCTCGTTTGGGGTTCACACAGCCTCTTTAATGTAGAGATGTATGTCTCTTGCAAAATTTGGAGAGTTTTTAGATTTTTTTTAGCTTTTTAAAAATTCTAAAATACTTTAATAATTAATGTTGGTAGTAAGACTGATATACAGTGCAATTGCTTATTTTACAAGGAGATTCTGTACATCAGGGAAGAATTGTGAGGTACAATACATCAGCTTTTATCGATATATTCTCCTCCCTGAAGCAGCGTCATTGCAACCCAGCGGGAGCACTTGTGTGCCGTCAGCCCGCACTTTCGGGCAGAATCACAGCAAGGTCCTGGGGATGTTAGATTGGGTGCTAAATAGGAAAGGTTGTTAGTCACTTAAAAAAACAATACTTTTCAGCCCAACCTCTTCCTTCTCCTTCCAGGCCCATGATGACCCAGTGTTAGACCTTTTTATCATCCCATAAACCTCTGAGATTCTCTGAATCTTTCGGTCTGTTTTCTCTACATTGTTCAGATTGGGCAATTTCTATTGTTCTTTGACAGTTTACTGATTCTTCCCCCCTCTCCCTCCATTTTGTATTGAATCCATCCACTGAACTTTTAATTTTACTTGTTGTCTTTTTAAGTTTAAAATGTTCTGTTTCATTCTTCTTTACATCTTCTTTGCTATGAGTTTCTGTTTCTTTGCTGAGGCTTTCTGTTTGTTTGTTTTTTTTAATTTATTTCTAGCAGGTTCATAATTGTTCTTTGGAAGGTTTTTATCATGGTATTTTAAAAATCTTTTCCTGATCATTTGAACATCTTTGTCATCTTGGTGTTGGTGTCTATTGCTTATCTTTTTTCAGTCAGTTTGCTATCTTCCTGGTTCTTGGTATGTTGAATGATTTGCAGTTGAAACCTGCGCTCTTTCCTAAGATTTGGACCTTATGCCTTTTGTTTTATTTGGCATTCCTGGACACCACCATGGCAGGGGAAGCAGGGCGCTCTGCCTGTCTTCTGCCCGTCGTAGGCAGACGTCCTGCTTATTCAGGAGGTGGGAGCTCCCTGTCTGGTCCCCACCAATAAAGCAGTAGGATGGCCCTATTCCTGCCAGATGATGACGAAAGCCCTGGCTTTCCCTAGGCTTCCCCTGACAGCACCTGACAAGGGAGGGATGGGGGGGTTACTGCTGGGTAAAGGCAGGAAGTCCAAGCTTCATATTTGTTCTGCATTGTATGTGTATACTTGGGGTAGTTCTTCTTTTAACAGAATATTAATATTTAAATAGAAGTTTATATATAATTGGTCTTCAATGTAGACTTAATTAGATGTTTCTAATATATAGATACCATAGAATGAACTGGTCTAATTTGCCTCATCTCACTTCCGCATCATGGATGATGAATTGAAAGTTACAATCTATATTTTAAGTCATAAATCTTAATGACATCAATAAAGTGCTCCAATAGTCACTTTCACAGGCTGAATAAGTCTGCTCATTAGTACTTTTTAAAAAACTTTTTCAATTACAGTTGACATTCAGTATTATTCTGTATTCGTTTCAGGTGTACAGCACAGTGGTCAGACAGTCACACACTTCACACAGTTGTCCTCACGATATTTTCAGTACCCACTTGGCCCCACACGTAGTTATTACAGTATTATTGATGATATTTTCTATGCTGTAATTTACATCCCTGTGACTGTTTTGTAACTACCAGTCTGTACTTCTTAATCCCTTTACCTTTTCACCCAGTCCCCAGCCCCTCTCCTCTCTCACACCCGTCAGTCTGTTCTCTGTGTCTTTGAGTCTGCTTCTATTTTGTTTATTATTTTGTTCTTTAGATTCCACATATAAATGAAATCACATGGTATTTGTCTTTTTCTGTCTGACTTGTTTCACTTAGCACAGTACCCTCTAGGTCTGTCCATGCTAAAGCAAACGGTAAGACTTGGCGATCTTTTTTATGGCTGAGCCCTGTGGTTGGTGTGTACCACAACTTTTTTCCCCACTCATCTGTTGTTTGGCGCTTGGGTTGCTTTCATATCTTGGTTATGGTCAGTGATGCTGCAGTGAACATGGGGAGGTTCTTGTTAATAGCTGTCAGGAATTAAGTTCCTCACTCCCTTCTCTGATACCACCCAGGTGGGTTTGTTGGGCATCTCGTTATAACCACACAAGGCGGAAGTCTAGTCTTCCCAGGTGGCCTTTGCTGGCCTGGGTGGTGACAGAGCTACAGTTTTTGTCTTGTTTTGTTTTCTCCCCCTGCGGTATTTACTGGAGTTAAGCAGTTACTTTCTAAAGGTTTCTGTCTTGTGAGGCTGCCCCTTTCCTAGTCCTTTAGACAGAGGGATCAGGCTTCTGCTCAGACTGGTATTTTGTCCTTGTCCATGGGCATTTGCAGGTTGCTGGCCTCATCTGCTCCAAGGCTGGGATACTTGAGGCACTAAGGAAACCCAAGGACTCAAGTTCCTCATGTTCTGCAGCTCTTGTTTCTTTTCTCCGCCTTTTGGAGTCTTCCTGTGTTTGTTCCGTATGTAACATCTGGCGTTTGGGGTTGTACTTAGCTGGAAAAATGTACGTCTACTCTGTTTTCCCTTAACTGGAATTAGCTGGTGCAGTTTATGCACATCTTTCAGCAAAAAAAGTGTATGTCAGATTGTATGTATGTGACAAATAACTTAATCTTGCGAATGAACAGTTTGTCCCTGATTTTTTCAGTAACAGGAGTCAACAAGCTTTTTTCTACAGAGGTGGATAGTAAATATTTTAGACTTTGAAGGCCATACTGGAACAGAAGGTGCATTTGAATGCTTCATTTCTTCCTTGCTTCCTTTTACTTTACCAGTGTTTTAGCGCATGATGTTCAGTATTAAAACCAAGCTACATATTTCATGTATATTAAATAAGCTAAACCTTGCCAACACTCTTTCTCTTTTTCAAATATGTTACAAAACACTGGGAAGGATGTGCTTTGACTGCATATGAGGATGGCCGTGTGCACGCAGCCTGAATGTTGCTACGTAGGGTCATGCTTTGCTTCCTCTTCCATCTCTTTTTTTATTTCCAGCTTAATTGTTTCACAAATCTCGTTTGTAGACCAGTCAGGCTCTTCTCTGTTGCAGACCTTGCTAGTAAACCTGCAGACACATCTGTGGGCATCTCCTGGGCTGGCCTCTCCAGCAAGAGCTCGAGATGAGCACCTAGCTCAGTAATCTCCTACCATCTCTGATGTCATAGGCGATTATTTGAGTTACTGCCTCCATTCAGCTCCTTTGTGTTCTGAATATCTCATAATTGAAGTTTTATTACTTAGGGATATAGTACATCTTATACAATAAACAACCTATCCCAAAGACTAAAGTATTTTCTTTGTCCAAGTCATGGTATAGATTGTATCGCAAACTCAGAATCTGTGGCAAACTAAAGATTCCCTTAAGCTCTGAAGTGGTTAATAACATTTACCAAAGCAGGAACTAACTTCTCAGGGTTCTGATACTATTTGAAATGCATGTTGTTGTTGTTGTTGTTTTTTTCCTAACCTCACTTTCTTATTTCTTATTCCTGTTGACATTCCAAAAAACAAAGCATTGTGTTTTTTACATTATCTTCCAAAAACTTGACATTTCTTGTATTTGTCAATGACTTTGCTATTCTCTATATTTTTAAATGGTTGCTCGGTTGGTTGTCTCTAGACACAGCCCGTCACACTAAGTCAGGCTGGCAGTTAGGCGAAGTGGAAGCCATTATCTCACCTTCGCGCAGGCCGGCTGTGGCCTCTCACCTCTCCTCGTTCATAATAAATAGCATTAGCATTCAGGAACTTTTTAACACCTACTGAGGGCAAGGTTTTTTTCTGATGTCCTACAGAAGGATATTTTAAAAATAAATGACTAAAACCGAAGAAAAGTAACATACAGAAAAGAGAACTATGCAGCAACCTTACATTTGAATTTAGCTTTGTAAATCTCAAACAAAATACTAACAAACCCAATTGAATGTTTCAGTAAGAGAATCATTCACCATGGCCACATACGATTTATCCACTATTAGAAAACCTGTTGTTGTAATATATAATATTAACTGGTCCAATAAGAAAACCTGATGATCTCTGTAGATGCCAACAGGGCATTTATTAAAATTCAACATTTATTTAGGAGGTTTATTCGGAGATATAGGAATAGAAAGATAAATTCTTTATGTAACAAAGAATAGCTATCTTAAACCAAACGCCAGCATCATACTTAATGTAAAATACTATTGACGTTCCTTCTACAATCAGGATGAAGGCAGTCGTGCCGTGACCATTACTATACAGTTACTTGGAAAGTTCCAGACAGTGCAGTAATATAGAAATCATAGAGATGGAATTACAGAGTCATCTTTTGCAATACAACATGATATTTTGATCTAGAAAATTCAAGTGTAAGGGGACTAAATGATAATGTAAAAAAATACAATAAAGATTAGAATAAAAAAATTAAAGTAATTGCTGATAGAAAAAAGAAAACAAGAACATCAACTTTTAAAGAACTTATACTAATCAGATACATGGTAAATGTGCAACACATCCATACTATTTCTATAAAGCAGTAAAAACTAATTAGCTGATCTAATTCCTTTTTAAAAATTTCACTCATAATAGTACCAGAAAACATAAAATACTTCGGAATAACCCTCAGAATAAATATGGAAATTCTACATAAAATTGTGAAGCTATTTAGAGTAATAAAGATTATTTGTGTAAATTAACAGTATATCATGTTTCTGAATAAGGAAACTGAGTATTGTAAAGACTGCAGGTATTTCAGAATTAACTCAGAACTTTCATGCATTCCAAATCAAAATACCAGCAGATTTTGAGTGATGATGTAATTATTCTTTGGTGCATCTGAAAGCATAAACTGTCAAGAATTGCTGAGATAATTTTTGAAATTGCCAATAAGTAGGTACTTTGCAGCTTTTTATCATCAAAAATTTCTAACTTAGAGAAAACATTTAAATATATGGTAAAGCAAATATTTAAACACTCTTACTAGATTCAACAACTGCGAGCATTTTGTGATATCTGTCTACACAGAATAGAAGTTAAATAAAAATGAGGGTACCATGAAGTGTGTTTTAAATGTAGTATCAGCTGTCGCTGGTCAGGATGCCCAGTGGCACCAAAAGGTTGCAGGTTTGAACCCTGGTCAGGGTGCAAACAAGAGGTGACTGATGATGTTTCTCTCTCACATTGATTTCTTCTCTCTCTCTCTCTCTCCTTTTCTTCATTCCTGTCTCTCTCAAATCAATAAACATACCCTTGGGTGATGATGAGAAAGAAAAAAAATAATGATACCAGCTAAAGAGCCATTTCTCTACTTTAAAGTATAACTCAAAAGAATTATCTGTACTTGTTATCAATTTCTGTGTGTGTGCAAGCACACACATGCTCTCTTTTCTCTTTAACTCCTTATTATAAAAATATTGCAGCCCTGGCTGATGTGGCTTAGTGGATTGAGCACTGGCCTGAGATCCAAAGGGTTGCTGGTTCAATTCCCAGTTAGGGCACATGCCTGGGTTGCTGGCCAGGTTACCAGTAGGGGGTGCTCAACAGGCAACCACACATTGATGCTTCTCTCACTCTCTTTCTCCCTCCTTTCCCCTCTCTAATAATAAATAAATATTTTAAAAATATTTCAAATATATGCAAAAATAGAAAGCATAGCGTAATGAACACCCAACAATCAGGTAGTGTCAACAGTTAATAACTCATGGTCAGACTAGTTTTATATCTTACCCCACTACTCCACCAGATTATTTTGAAGCAAATTTTAGACATCATGTTTTTCATCTGTTAATATTTAATACCTAAAAATTTATATGGAACCATAAACGACCCCAAATATCAGTTGCAATTTTGAGAAAGAAGAGCAAAGCAGGAGGGATCACAAGTCCTGATATCAAACTATATTACAAGGCCACTGTAATCAAAACAGCTTGGTACTGGCATAAAAACAGACAGACCAATGGAACAGAATAGAGAGCCCAGAAATAAACCCAAGTCTCTACGGGCAATTAATCTTCGACAAAGGGGGCAGAAGCATAAAATGGAATAAAAATAGCCTCTTCAACAAATGGTGTTGGGAAATCTGGATGGCTACCTGCAAAAAAATGAAACTCGAGCACCAACTTACACCACACACAAAAATAAATTCAAGGTGGATAAAAGACTTAAATGTAACTTGTGACACCATAAAAGTTCTAGAGGGAAACATCGGTAGGAAAATCTCAGACATTCCACGCAGCAACATCTTCAATGATATGTCCACTAGAGTTAGGGACATAAAGGAAAGAATAAACAAATGGGACCTTATCAAAATAAAGAGCTTCTGTGGGGCTAAAGAAAATAGTATTAAAAAGAGAACCAACCGTATGGGAAAACATATTTGCCAATGATACCTCAGACAAGGGTCTGATCTCCAAAATATATAAGAACTCATACGACTCCACTCCAGGAAGACAAAAAACCCAATTAAAAAATGGGCAAAAGACATGAACAGACACTTCTCGAAAAAGGACATAC